>CM034000.1:5876087-5922707 GCA_019603395.1 Cyrtorhinus lividipennis
TGGAATCCTCATATGAGACTACCCAACTCCTCACCGGCCATGGTAATTTCAGTGCCAAACTCCACATCTACATGTCCATGCGGTCACCCTTTGGAGACGGCAGGGCACGTCCTGGAGCTGCCCGCTATACATCAATGAGCGTCAAGTCATGACAGGTGGAGTCCAGAAATGCATGGAAGAACTTCGATGCATTTGCACAAGCCAAAGTTCGCGTAAGAGGGCGAGGCAGCAGCAATGCCGTAATTAATTCCAATTAAAACCTTGCCCTCAAAATTCCCTGTAAAATCCAGCTCCTCCACGTGAGCCATCCCAGACGCATAGCAATCAACGCTGGAGAGGGCAAGGATGCCATAAAACCAAGGAAGGAAAAAAAAAAAAAAAAAAAAAAAAAAAAAAAAAAAAGAAAAGGAAAAGAAAAGAAGAAAAAAATCAGTTAACAGACCAGACAGCGACAGAACACATGCAAGTGAATGGCTGCAAAAGGGCCAGAAGGGCCTCAGATGCAGACCGAACAGAAAGAGAATCCTCGGACATTTGCTTATTTTGATCTATACACCTTGTGATGCTCAGAATACAATTTTTAGGCCAAATTGGAGAGATTGACTTTTTGCATGAAAACAGGTTGATTATTCAAGGAAAGACTAACCAAAAATAGCACCAAATGGGGTAGGTACATATGCACTGTCAGGGGCACCTGTCATGGCGTCCTAATATATCGATATGTCCTGTCAAGCGAGATAATCGATTTTGTGACGTCACAATAACCCTGTAATCCACAATGAAGCCACTAATAAAATGTAAGAAGACCACTAATAAAACCACAATAAAACCCACATATTTAGACAATAGTCAATCATAATGTATGATTGCAGTGACGTGTTGACATGCACACGTAAATCACTGCCCCGGTCAGACCTGCCATCTCTTATCATGACAGTAACATTGATACAGTGATCTCGAAGTCAAAATCGATATTTAGACGCCTAATCAAGCATGTTATCAAGGGCCCCCGACAGTGCATTTCAACCCCAAATGGGGTACAAATGGAGTACATAGCAACCCTGCAACAACCCACCACCAATGGAGGACATCTTGCCTAACATATTTAGTGCAGCCAGTAATTCTCGGTAAACTATCATTTCTTGACGACAATTATAATTTTGACGACGTTATAAACGTTCCCACTCAAATCCTCCTTCCACATACTACTAAGTTAAACCAAATATTATGTCTAGTTTACGTCAAAGCATACTTGGACTTCATCGACATTCATGGAAAGTAGCCACAGGATAGTCGCTGCTTTGCAGAACAAATCACGGTTACTGATGTAATATTTGAACAGCAATTCATTCAGGACGGTAAATCCGTTGTATTCTCTGTTAACTGAAAGAAAAACAATCATTTAGAACATTGCTGAAACATAGAAACAATTGACTGATAGTGTGAATAGCAGTCCACTCCATAGGTACTTAAGCGTCGCGTCACTTTTCTCCCTAACGCTTTCGGTTGCAAGGTAATGGTAGCAAAAAATCATTTAATAAATGAAAAACGCTGCAAATTCCTTCACAGTAGTTGGCTATTTCTTGGACAAGGAGCATGGAGAGTCATTCCAATCGATTTCAGCATCTAACATTAGTGAAAAGCAAAAGAAAATTATACTCCACACACCTAGGTACCTGAAAGTCATGAAAATCCACTCATCAGACCACTTGAAAATCCAAATAGGAAGTAGGTGCTCATTTTGATCCAAACCCCTCTCCAACTAATCGGTCTGGGATCCATTTAAATGAATTCAGCGTTCAAAATTATTAGAAATAATACCCCACACGCCTAGATTGCCAAATCTCGAAAATCCATTTTTCAAAAAACAAATTTCGACCCCTACCCCGCCTAAATTTGGTCCGATCGGGTTGAAAAGTTTTGAGGACCGATCTAGGCCGGGAACCGACCCTGATTCAAATTTCAGATTTTTAGATAATTGTCTACTACGAAAACGGCGCGGACGGTCTAGATCCGTCCGTCCGCCGTATGCCGACATTGGTAGTAGAACATTTTCTAAAAATCTGAAATATGGCTCAGGGGTCCGTTCCCAGCTCTAGTTGGTCCTCATAACTTTTCAGCCGATCAGACCAAATTTCGGTGGGGTTAGGGGTCAAAATGTGTAATTTGAAAAGTGGATTTTCGAGATTTCTGGCACCTAGGCGAGTGGGGTATCATTTTCCACTAAATGTTGGACGCTGAATCCAATGAAATGGGGTCCCAGAACGATTGGCGCCCTCTGTGATGATGGTAATGGGTCAAAATGGGTGCCTATCTACCCATGCCGCCAATGCATAATGAGTCCATGCGCCTGGTCTGAGGAATAAACCAACCACTGTGTAAGAATTTGGCCTCAGCTTGAAGGCGCACTAAATTGACAAAAATAACCTGTGACGTAGCGACAGTAGATGTTTGCCAATAGAGTGCACGAGAGATCGTTTTTCCATTGAATCGTTTGAGATGAGCCTTGTAACCTGCCATAAGCCTGCATAAAACCTCACCTTCCAAACGGTGTCGTGCGTGGGTTGAAAGCGAGACAAAGTCAACAAGACGTTCAGGATGTGTTTGAAAATGTCTTGGTACACTATAGATCGACAGTTGACACTCATGTGATAGTACATTTCCCTGAAAACATATTCAAGCGGGGTAGCCGACAGCTTCTCACAAAGGACCGGTGAATAACCGACGACAAAATCTGAAATCAGCAGGGAATAAACGTCATTGGAAGTACATCATAATAAATTATTTAAACGGGGGTGTCTACAGGAATAATTCAAGGGGTTGATTCTATAGCTCATTTGCAACAAAAAAGGCTCCTTTAGATTTTTTTTTTCTTTTTTCTACTCAACTCAAAATTATTATTTATTTTTTTTTTACATTTATGATTTAGGTATGATTTTGTCGTGTTTTCGACCTTGTCAAAGGGCTCCAACTCCCTTAAATTGGTCACAAATCAAGACAGAATGAAAAAACGTAGCAAATTCTACAGGGGTAGGTTGTTCATCGGACCAGCATCATGGAGACTTCATTCCAATCAAACAGAGACTAAAATTTAGTAGTAGAAAATGATACCCCACACGCCTAGGTACCATTATTCTCGGATCGGGCTTGAAAATTTTTCAGGACCCGGAATCCGGTCCCTCATCCAATTTCAGATTTTCAGAACATTTTCTGCAACCAAAATCGGCGTTACGAAGGGCGGAAATGTGGCGTATATTGCTCATGACAAACGTCCACATTAAATTTTTGGGCCAAATCGGATTGACCTTTTGCATGAAAACAGGTTGATTATTCAAGGAACAACCAACCAAAAAGGATGATTTTTAGTTGATGTGAAAATAAGAAAGCCTAAGGGGCAATTTTTGTTGCAAATGAGCTGAAGAAACGACCCGATGAGTCCCATAATTCGTGTAGAAATTCTATATACATAAAACGAATATATAATTTGGGTTTCAAACATTTCTCCCCTGTTTTGTTTGTTGCCTCACCTAAATTTTTAAAAGCAACGTAAACTAGGTGCAGGGAGTACTTCCTCTGAGTTTGCGCATGCAGTATGGAATATGTAGTCTCCTTGTAGATGTCGGACAGTGTTGGGTTTGAAGGAGCAGGAGGATGAGCGATTCCAGCAGCAACCTACAAAACACAATGGCTGTATTGACAGTGATTCGTCTAGCGTGAAGTAAGTAGGGTGAATGCAACTAGTTGCCTGAAGGTGCAACAAATTCCCTTATTGGCCCTTCTACCATCAATACAGGTTGGACAATCCATGTACATTCCCTGTACAAGTAGCATGATGCGAATGACCTGTAAGAGCAGCATGTCAAAGGCCAAAGGAGACAACAGCACAGCCACGAGTCAATTCTAGTGAGCCCTAGTCAAACGAGATCTTCCTGAGAGAAAAATGATCTGCTCGCTAAATACCACCCAGAATGGAGTCCCACATTTATCTCACAAAAGGATTTATTAAAGTACATAGGAAGCAAAGCTGTTTTTTCTTACCCTGGCTCGATGGGCCCTGTACCACCGCTGGATCTTTATAGCAGCTGTTCTCTGAAGCTGGTAGGAGTCTCTTTGTTGCCTCATCAGTAGGGTGGCACGATAACGGATCTGGATGGTTTTGGCAAGCTGCTAATTTTCTCTCATACTCAGATCGATCCTTTCTACCAACAACTATGGCCCTGTACCACCGCTGGATCTTTATAGCAGCTGTTCTCTGAAGCTGGTAGGAGTCTCTTTGTTGCCTCATCAGTAGGGTGGCACGATAATGGATCTGGATGGTTTTGGCAGCTGCTAATTTTCTCTCATACTCAGATCGATCCTGTCTACCAACAACTATGGCCCTGTACCACCGCTGGATCTTTATGGCAGCTGTTCTCTGAAGCTGGTAGGAGTCTCTTTGTTGCCTCATCAGTAGGGTGGCACGATAACGGATCTGGATGGTTTTGGCAGCTGCCAATTTTCTCTCATACTCAGATCGATCTTGTCTACCAACAACTATGGCCCTGTACCACTGCTGGATCTTTATAGCAGCTGTTCTCTGAAGCTGGTAGGAGTCTCTTTGTTGCCTCATCAGTAGGGTGGCACGATAACGGATCTGGATGGTTTTGGCAGCTGCTAATTTTCTCTCATACTCAGATCGATCCTTTCTACCAACAACTATGGCCCTGTACCACCGCTGGATCTTTATAGCAGCTGTTCTCTGAAGCTGGTAGGAGTCTCTTTGTTGCCTCATCAGTAGGGTGGCACGATAACGGATCTGGATGGTTTTGGCAGCTGCTAATTTTCTCTCATACTCAGATCGATCCTTTCTACCAACAACTATGGCCCTGTACCACCGCTGGATCTTTATAGCAGCTGTTCTCTGAAGCTGGTAGGAGTCTCTTTGTTGCCTCATCAGTAGGGTGGCACGATAATGGATCTGGATGGTTTTGGCAGCTGCTAATTTTCTCTCATACTCAGATCGATCCTGTCTACCAACAACTATGGCCCTGTACCACCGCTGGATCTTTATGGCAGCTGTTCTCTGAAGCTGGTAGGAGTCTCTTTGTTGCCTCATCAGTAGGGTGGCACGATAACGGGTCTGGATGGTTTTGGCAGCTGCTAATATCCTCTCATAATCAGATACCCTGCGTAACATGGCTTCTTCATTCTTCTCTTCTCGCTCTTTTCTCTCAGCAATCAGTATACTTCGAAGTTTGGGGAAACTCTTCCGGCAGAGATAACCTCTCCAATGCGATTGTATCGTGGGTGGCTGCTATGGTTAACTCTCGTTCTTTCTTTTCAGCCATTTTTCGGCTTAGACGAATCCTCCATGAAGTAGCCCTCCACCAAACTTGAATTGTTCGAGCAGCTCTCTCTTGCTGGGGCTTCAGAAACTTATGAAGAACCTGCCAAAGTAGCGACATGGTCTTCTCACGATGGCCATCGACGACTTCACTTGGTTTCACATCCACGATGGCAGCACCTTTCTCTTCCAATGCATCAAACGCCAATTTGACGTTGTGAACTTTCTGTAATCGGGATATTGCTGGGAAACGTAGCTTCTGAAGAAGATCGTTCTTCCTCAAAACAAGCTCCATCAGCCGCGCGAGTCTTGCGCCATCTCTCATGTCTAGATGAGTGCGGACTGCAAAATCGCATTCCTCGATCGGTATCTGCTTGTGGGTCAGTACAAATCCAATTGACTGGAATGTTTTCATCATTTTTCCAACACATTTTATAAACTCCTTTATGAACTCCGTCAACATTCCTTCACTTTCCTGCAAAAGAAATACGAAAAATTGAAGTCAAGCGCTCCTACAGTTAACCATTAACCAAGTTGGATTATGTTGCCATTAGGAAAGCGGGAAGTTTCCTCAAGTACTGACAATCGCCAGACTGGAGATGTAACTCTCCACGGAGTAGCTGTTAAAAACACACTTTATAGTGAAACAATTGCATAGAGAGATAATGATTTGCTCTTCACCTTTATGGGAGAGTTTGCGTTGAAAAGACAAGGGTTGTACGGAACGATAGTCTTCTTCTTGGCCACATCCAGAAACAGCAGTAATGAGAAGAATTTGAAATTATGTGATTATTCATCTCTCTCTGTATGCAAACAAGAAACAAATAAAAGGATTAGGACATTGAGTTATATAAAACAATTTACCTACACCAATTGTGAGCTACGTACCTTGAAATTAGGCATTTTGTGGTACGGGCTGTTTCGACAGGTGTTCCTTTTAATTATGTATTGGTCAGACAAGAAATTATTTTTTATGAAGATCATCAATCCAACGACCATATTCTTCTGTTTGAGGGGTATGCTACGTCCGTAAATGGCTTCCAACCCAATCCTTAGCCATAGGGGGTTGTAATACATTAGCAATTGCACGAGCAGGTATCTCGCCCCTGAGAGGAAGAGATTTTGGATAAATACTTTTACAAGATAAATGAAAGCTGTCTGTTTAGCGGCTTGTTGAAAAAGAGAAGAAAAAGAAGTTGGCTTTTGTTAATATGATTCTTCATGTCCCAAAAAAGGTTTCAATGGTCGTTATAACCAGAAGATTTTTGGTTAGTTATTCCTTGAATAATCAACATATGTTATTATGCGAGAGGTCAACCTCTCCGATTTTCCCCAAATTTTTATTCTGGGCGTTTCATGGTGTCTAGACCAAAATCAAAGAAGTTGGTTATTCCTCAGACCAGGAGCATTGAGCAAATAGGGGAGAACAGTGAGTATGGAGTGTCCTGGACTCATTCCAATCGATTAGGCGTCCAACATTTAGTGGAAAATGACACCCTACATGCCTAGGTACCAGAAATCTCGAAAACACACATTTTAAATAAGTAGATGGATACACATTTTGTACCCATAACCTCTTCAGGTGGGTTTTAAACGTTCTGGGAAGCGAGACATTGGATTCAGCGTCCAAAATTCAGTGGAAAATCACAGCCTACACGCCTAGATCGCCAAACCCGTTTCCGGCTCTAGTTGGTCCTCAACACTTTTCAGCCCGATCGGACAAATTTTGGAAGAGAGAGGGGAGGTTAGGGGTCAGAATGTGTTTTTTGAAAAATGGATTTTTGAGATTTTTGGTGATCTAGGCATGTGAGATATCATTTTTCCAAATTTTGGACCTGAATCCATTAGGATGGGTCCCAGACCAATTAGCTTTTTTTTGGGGGGGGGGGGGGGATTTGGGAAACACAGGGGTTGGTTATTTCTCGGACCAAGAGCATGGAGAAAATGGGGGAGACACAAAAAGGGGAGAGAGAAAATGGAGAGAATGGGGGAGTAAAATGATACTCGTTCTGGGTCCGATCGGGCTGAAATGGTTTCGAGGACCAACTAGAGCCCTGAAACGGGTCTTTGACCCAGTTTTATATTTTTAGACAATTTCCTACAACCAAAATTGGCGTGGACGACGGACGGACATTTGCTCATTTTGATCTAGACACCTTCAAACCCAGAAAATAATTTTGGGGAAAATCGGAGAGTTTGACATTCTGCATGGAAACTGGAAGCATGGAATCCTGAATAATAATTCTAAATTAAAATGTATAAAATATTTTTACTTCTTTTACACCCTACAGATGAGCATTAGAAGGAAACCTCGATTTACCTATAGTCCCCTTAAACACAGGCTGTCAGTTCAAGTTTTTTTTCTTTCTACAGCCAACACTTACAGTTGGATGTCGATTCAATATCAGAGGTTCAAAACCCTCTCGTTAAAGTCCCAGAAGGGCTTGGGTTGGACGTACGTCAAGTGGGCAAATTCTACTCACCCTGGTCGCAGTGAAGATCTATATCGTCCTTTATACAGATGAATCCACTACTGATTTTAGCATGGACCTTGTACAATGTTTCAGTCATTTCACGAGCTTTAAAGACTTGACTCGCTCTTTTTCTCAGATTGGAGAGATGAGTTTCATCTTTGTGGTACTCGGAGCAAACAGCTTCTCGGCTAGCGGGTAAAACGACCGAGTCAGAAGCGATAGATTTCTTCCACAACTGAGCCACATCGACGTCGCCCGACTCAAATACTGAATATTCATCAGGTATTGTAAGCACGGAATTGACCCATTTGATCAATTCTGTTGCCTGTGGTCTTGGTATTCCAGCGAATGGATGGCATTTCTGAAACCAGACACCAATATGAAAGAGTGAAGATCTCTCGAGCCCACCAAGGCTGTCTCGTGAAGATTTATTCATTAGGAGGAAGTAAGTACCTGCTAAAAGGATCCTCTAACGCATTCGAATACAAAATCACCGAGTCGCACGAAGGGCGAAAAGAGTGATAAAAGGTACTTGATGTCGAGTGACTGACGGCAGTGTGGAATTCAGTGGTTTCCTCCAATATAGTTGACGAACTGGCAGAGGTTGGCCGACTGGAAGCTACGTTTCCTTTACACACATTAAATACGAACAACTTAAGATCATCAATGTGAGAGAAACAATAGTGAATGCATGATAGATGTAGGTACAACCTATAAAACCCTACTGTTGAACTGTTGTTTCATTAATTTAGTTGAAGAAAATACGTTTTTCAAAGTTTTAGTTTTGGAAACTTACTGCTGGCCACTCCTGCTGCCTACTCCGAAGGTTCTATGTCACAGGATATAGAAGTGTATAGGTTTTAATGTCACAGGACAAATTGCTAGGCAAAGCCACAAGAGATCAGACATGCGAGGACATTTCCGCCTTCGACAAAGAATGTGAAGAACGGCAGGCAAACAAGGAAAATCCAAAGCAGAAAATCAGGCTTCAATCAGCGGCCGGAAATCCGACCCTTCCATTGAAAATCCGAAGTAAGGGCCAACTTCCCAACCGAAGTAGAACGGTTTTTACGGGACCTGAACCATGCCTAGGAATCTCCCGCACCCTACTATCGGGGGTAGGTAGTAACCTGGGTTCGCTCCCAGCATCAGAGGCGCTGGGATTGGACGTCGCGGCAAGAACACGGTCACATCATGATCTCTGCAGGATTGGGGTGCGCAATAGTACCCCTGACTGCAGATTCTGTGGCGAAGACGAGGAGACAGCGCCCTCACATCGTCTTCAATTGTCCTGCCCTGGAACACAGGCGTTTCAGAACCTTCGGGACTTTGGACCGAGGGGACTTCCTCAACAAGGAGAACCTGGTCGGAGCTCTGCTGGACCTATTCGGGAACACGGAGCTTCGGCCAAGATGAGCTCCCGGGGTTAGCACAATGGGTCACAAGGTCTAAGTGCTGGGGGCGGGCACGGTGATGGACGCACGGATTAGTTACTTTATTCCTGTGTAACTAATCTAATCTATATACGGACATAGTCACTGAAGACAAACCGAGATAACTTACTTGGCGGGAGCAGGTGAGCGCGAACTTTCGGTTTTTTGAAAGACACCCGAGATTTGGGCGAGAGGGCCGATGTTGAGCTTTGCTCGGGAACGAACATCACCGGTCCGGTCATTCTAGGAGACATTTTAGAAATGTTGGACACCTCAAACAATTGGCATCGTAGAAACTGTCGTCCTGCTGAGATTTGAACGGCGTCGAGGACGGCGGCTTGAACGACGATTCGCCAACACTTTCATCGGTGGGGAAATCTGGAAGGCTTCTGCTGATACCGACCTGGGTTTCAGGTGACTTGATTTCGGCATCTGTCTCGTAAGGCTGTTGCAGCTCCTCATGTTCATGGGTCACCTCGATTTTTGAAGATCCTGGCAGGGGACTGCAAGGGGTCGAGTTGCGCAAAACTCAAAAGCTTCACTCGATTCCCCCCAAAGTTTGCAGTTTCGTCAGGAGTTAGGTTATCGAAGCCCATCGAACTGATCAGATCAAAAGAATGGCGCAACCGAGGAGTACGAGTCTTCGCGAACGAGGATGGACTATTTTCTTTGTTTGACTCCAAAGTTAAATTAGGTGATGTCCGTGCTGACTCAACCTCAACCTTTGGTCAGGAATTGTTTCAATCTCCAACGAATCTTCGAATACACGTCCATCCCTTCACCGCTCAGCGATTTTTTCTTTGCAGACGTAAGTTGCATTGCCACACTCCGTCGACACGTTAAAAGAAAAAGTTTGACTAATTGAAGCGTTTGCTGATGCTGCGACTGACAGCTCTCCCAGTATTTGCCGATCAGGAGCAGATTTACTTGTAGGAAAGCTGTATATGACAGCGCCAGCTGCTCGTCCGCAAACGGGGTTCTGGTTAATATTCCTCGTTTGCTCTATTCGTTTCATTGTCTATAAAGAGAAAAGAAAAATCCAATCGTCAGTCTAGAAAGTTTTGTCAGCTTAAAATTAAAAAACGCTGCAAATTCTTTCACGTGGGTTGGTTATTCCTCGGACCACACGCATAAAACCAATTCTTCGCAACATGGGGAAAATGGAAACAGTGGGTGTGGCGGGTCCTGGACCCATTTCAATCCAATCAGCGTCCAAAATTTATTAGAAAATGAAACCCCACACGCCTTAACGCACATTCGAAACGGCTTATGCATATTTTTATAATAAAAAGTTCAAATAGAGCGTTCATTCACTCACTTTTTTTTCTTGCGACTGAATGAGCAGTGATTTGAAATGACCTTTGAAATTCGGGTGACATCTTTGAAGTGAACGATGAACCGACCGTGCCAAAGTTTTATTGGTTTGAAGGTCACTTCCAACACAGCCCTGTCCCTGGCTTGATGACGAACTCATGCCAATTCACGTTGAGTCCCTCGGCCGCAAAATTTTTCGGAATAACCAACACCTACTGTAAAAGCCAGAAAAAAATGAATAGGTATTTACTTGATGTAAATTAAGTAAGGTAAGTAATAGTACAGTGATGTAATAAATAACACAGGTCTGCATTTTGAAAACATATTGAAATTGATGGCTGCTTTTGGGAAGGTTTTGGTTGGTAAACTATGTTTTCATGCAAATGGTCTAACTCTCCGATTCGGCAAAAAAAAAATTTCGGGACGTTTCAAGGTGTTCAATTAAAAACGCTGCAAATTCATTCACAGAGGTGGTTATTCCCCGGACCAGTGCATGGAGACTCACTCTTCAACATGGGGAAAATGGGGAAACAGTGGGTTTGGCGGGTCCCGGACCCAATCCAATCGATTCAGCGTCCAAATCTCGAAAATCTATATTTTGAAATACACATTTTGACCCCTACCCCTCCCAAATGGCGCCTGATCCGAGGAATAACCAACCTTTGATTTTTATCTAGACACCATGAAACGCCCCAGAATAAAAATTTTGGGAAAATCGGAGAGGTTGACCTCTTGCACATCATGATTGATTGATCGATGTTCTTTACTAGCCACCAGGGAAAGGTTAGGGCCTTGTGGCCCTCTCTTCCACCTCCCCTGGATTCATATACTACAATAAAAATAACTTAACTTCTTACACCGTGCTGCAAAGTAAAGTAGAAAGAAAAGAGAAATAATAAAAAGTAAAGTACATAATATTAAACTAAATTGAAAACTTCTTCTGAGTGTTACATCATAAATTAATTTGTATATATTTTCAATAATATTTTCTTGAAATTAGATTTAACACCTGATAACATCTGTGATTAACATTAACATCTCTGATAAGTACTCATGTTGTGCAATGATATAACAAATTAATGAATAAAAAGTGGTTTCTTGACAAGAAGATTGTTATTTAGGGGAGGAGGGGGTCCAAATTTTACAGGGTCTCACACAGTTTACCAACAGCAAATCTTAACTCGGTGGTCATATCGCACCCTGGGAGTAATACTGGTACAAAAAAATTGTTCGGCCAAATGCTTGGGGTAATACTGGTATAAGTCCGAAATGGTCGATTTTGAGCAAAATATACCATTGGATAGCTCTCGGCTAGCTCTACAAGGGGTAAGACCGATATTAACAAAGTTCAAAAAATGGCCCTCAGAGGGCAGAAAAACCACTATGCTTGGGAGCCTCTCAGCGATGTTGCTTCGGAGGAAGAATGGTTTCATTTCAATGATGTTCTAGACATTGAAGCTTGTCGATCTCCGGTTCGGTGCAAGACCGGCCTGTACAGAATTTTTAACACCGAATTCAATATCGCTTTTCACGTGCCAAAAAAGATCATTGTGATTATTGTGAAGTTTTTGATAATCTATCGCTAAGAGAAACGGCAGCGGCATACGCAACACTTGGCAAATAAAGATCAATCCAGAAGAGAGAATGTGCAAGATAAGTTGAGCACTGGGCCCAATGTCATATCCAATGAAGTGGGTCTCAGGACGATTGGCACCCACTGGAAGAAGTTATGGGTCAAATGGGGTATTTTATTACCCCAATTTGATTATGTGTTTTCGGGGATTTCTGCTACCTAGGCGTGTGGGGTATCATTTTCCACTAAATTTTGGACGCTGAATTCAATGATGTGTGTCCCAGAACCCCCTAGGATTTTTTATGCCTAGGCGTGTGGGGTATCATATTCCACTAAATCTTGGACCCTGAATCGATTGGAATGGGTCTGGGACCCGCCACACCCACTGTTTCCCCCATTCGAGGAATAACCAACCCGTGTGTAAGAATTTGCAGGGTTTTTTGTGTATCTGTCTAATGAAAAGAACCCGAAACAGCAACACAAAATTAAGAATACTGGTTAGGAATTCGTTTTCGTGTTGCAGTCTGATGAAAGGAACTTGAAGCAGCAACACAATTCAAAATACTCATGGAAAGACTCCAAAATATTATCCAATCCAGCTCAATTTTCTACCAAAAACGGCGTGGACGGCGGACGGCGTACGGTGGACGGCGTACGGCGGACGGACATAGACCTTTTGGTTGGTTATTCCTTGAATAATCAACCTATGTTTTCATGATAATGGTCAACCTCTCCGATTCGGCTCAAAATTTTTTCTGGACGTTTCATGATGTCCTGATCAAAAAAGGTCGATGTCCGTCCGCCGTACGCCGTCCACGCTGTTTTTGGTAGTAGAAAATTTTCTAAAAATCTGAAATTTGGGGTCAGGGGTTCTGTTCCCGGCCTAGGACGGTCCTCCAAGCTTTTCAGCCCGATCGGACCAAATTTGGGCGGGGTTAGGGGTCAAAATGTGTTTTTTGAAAAATGAATTTCGAGATTTTGGGCGATCTAAAAGTGTGGGGTATCATTTTCCACTAAATTTTGGACGCTGAATCCAATGAAATGGGTCCCAGAACGATCGGCACCCACTGGAAGAAGTCATGGGTCCAATTGGGTATATTAACCATTTTGAATATGCGTTTTCGAGATTTCCGGTACCTGGGCGTGTGGGGGTATCATTTTCCACTAAATTTTGGATCCTGAATCGATTGGAATGAGTGTGGGACCCGCCGCACCCACCGTTTTCCCCAAAGTTTTTAAAACAGTTTCCATGCGCCTGGTCCGAGGAATAACCAACCCCTGTGTAAGAATTTGCAGCGTTTTTGATCTAGAGACCATGAAACGTCCAGAAAAAATTTTTGAGCCGAATCGGAGAGGTTGACCGTTTGCCTGAAAACATAGGTTGATTATTCCAGGAATAACCAACCAAAATCGTCACGGAATGAATTTGATAAAGATGAACACAAGAGGAATCTGATAAAGATGAGCACAAAGGGGAATTTGATGAAGATGAGCACAAAGAGGAATTTAATAAAGATGAGTACAAAGGGGAATTTAATAAAAATGAGCACACAGGGAATTTGATAAAGATGAGCACGAAGGGGAATCTGATAAAGGTGAGCACAGAGGGGAATTTGATAAAGATGAGCACAAAGGGGAATTTGATAAAGATGAGCACAAAGGAGAATTTGATAAAGATGAGCACAAAGGGGAATTTAATAAAAATGAGAACAAAGAGGAATCTGATAAAGATGAGCACAAAGGGGAATTTAATAAAAATGAGCACAAAGAGGAATTTGATAAAGATGAGCACGAAGGGGAATGTGATAAAGATTGACCAAAAGAGAGATGGATACATGAAAATGTCCCATGAGTTGCGCACTTGTACGCAAGCTGATGCACTGCGTAGCGGGTGCTGGCAGATGACGAATGCTAATCGATATAATGAAAAGATTTATAGTCGCATTTTCGGTACACGTGAGAAGATTGCAACCATGGTTTAAGCCATTTCTTCTTAATTTCACATATAAACGGCCCACCTACTTCAATTTTTCATAAAATTTTCACTGGTAATATTTTCTTCTTTTACTGTGTTTTCTGTCTGTTGTTGCTATCACGATCAACTTGTTAAATATCTTTATTATTAATTGGGCTGTCAGGTCCGTGTTACATAAATAAATAAATTCTTCTCGGGAACCGTTTACGATTTATTCATTCCATCAGCAACTCACCTTAACAACAAAGTCTGTCGGGTTGTGCACATTCAAAATCCGCAATGCTGTTGAGCCCACAGGCACCTCATTGAATTCGAGTTTCGGGGGGTAAAGAGAATGGAGCGAGCACCAACTCGTAGGTCTCTGTCACCTGTTGATCAGCACGTGCTGCTACCGTAGGGGAATTTGCGATCTAGAAGAATATAAAAGAGGTGAGACGAAAATATTTCACACTTAAACATCAATCAACTTATATTTAATTAGGGAACGCTTGATACATGTGCTAAGGTGGTCTCACACCACATGGCTTAGAGGTTAGGTTAAAATAACTGGCCCTTAAATATTAAAAACAACAAAAAACAGCATACACATAACTAACTACACCATTGAGTAACATTTTATGCAAACCTGAAAATAGTTTGACGCCATGATTTTCAACCGCCAGGTGAAATTTGAAAATTTGATAAGCCCTGGGCGAATCGTCCGCTCAGGCCACTGGTCACCGACTGCCGATCGGTAGCAAAGCGAGTTGCAGCAAGTTCAATCGTCATTGTTCTATTATCAACACTTTCAATCTGAAGAAATAACGCTACACTCTACACAACAAGCAGGTCCATCTTCCATCTTATCATCCCTTATCAATCACAACAAACGACCGGGACGGGATTTTTGAACTAGTCTTGCAACCGCCCAACTTGTAACAGTCTTCTTCACCTTTCTTTTTCGGTTTTCGCGGTGGCTACGGAATTCCGTAGGTTTATTATCGTTAGATTGTTGTTGTTGTTAAAATGTCCTGCAAAAACCCACATCAAATAACAATCTGTCAGGCTAGGCTACTGTCGAAACTAAAACCAACAATATCACAAATGAGCTGGTAACCGCGACTAAATTTGGAGAGAGAATGATAAAAGGTACCCACCCAAACAACACATTCGAACACAGACTATTATAGTTCTTCTTTCGTTCATTAATATAATATTTCTATCCTGGGTTTATTCTCATTCAATGCTGCGTCAAAACTTAGCAAAGTACCCTAATGATGAACTTAGGTGCCTAACCCCACCCCTCAGCTAAGTAGTCCGCTCTAGCGGCCACCCGGTGAACTATTTGATTGCCCTTGATGTTCCACAAAAGGAGTAAGCCTTTGATAACTATTAGGTACTAAATATATTTTACTCTGTGATTATGCTCAACATTCATCAATGCAGATCTTCCCAAGAATCACCCTCATGTGAGACTGATTGGATGCATGATTAACATTGGGAATCGCTGAATACCACATTTCGAGTTTCATCTGTTTGTTTTTTCAGAGATTAAGTTTTTCATTTTAGATTCACAAGAAATAAACCATCTTTTGAGCTTATTTTTTGGCTCAAAATAAACATCCAACGCAATAATAAATTAATTTAGCGCCTTAATATTAAAGGCTGATTTATATCGATTCAGCGTCCATAACCTCTTCCGGTGGGCGCCAATCGTTCCAGGACCCATTTCATTGGATTCAACGTCCAAAATTTAGTGGAAAATGGTATCCCACACGCCTAGGTTCCAGAAATCTCGAAAACCCATTGTCAAATGGGTGGATAGATACACATTTTGACCCACAACCTCATCCAGAAGGCACCAATCGTTCTGGGACCCATTTTATTGGATTCAGCGTCCGAAATTTAGTTGAAAATGATACCCCACACGCTTTGATCGCCAAAATCTCGAAAATCCATTTTTCAAAATACACATTTTGATCCCTACCCCACCCAAATTTGGTCCGTTCGGGCTGAAAAGTTTCAAGGACCAACTAGAGCGTAAACCGGGTTCCTGACCAAAATTTCAATTTTTAGTTAAATCGGCGTGGACGGCTGACGGGAATTTGCTAATTTTGATCTAGACACCTTGAAAGGCCCAGAAAATTCCAAAATTGCTGGAAAATCGGATGACCAGTGGTCCTACAGATCGTCGTCTTTGTTATTTCCGAAAATTTTAAGCCAAGTGGCTTTAAAAGTGCAGTTGCGGGGATGAATTGATTCAGAAAACCTCCAATCTTAAACACGTCATGTTATATAATGACACAAAAATAGCGTACCTACTATACTCACAGGTACCAGGCTCGTAGGTACCATAAAATACAAAACGATTGTTGCAACTTAACTGAATAAATTTGGCTAGATTAGCAAAAAAATCATGAAATTCTACTTCATACTCATTAATTTATACAATTTCAAGAGGAAGACTATTTTTGTACATAACAATTCATGCTACCTAAGGGTGAATGCTTACTGTAACTCTTTTATTGCACCTTAACATGAACTTTTCGTTATTAAATAAAAACTATGTATTTTAGTATCAACAAAACAAGCAGAAAGGTACAATAATAAATAATAAAATATTTTATCTCGTTGAAATATTTGGATTTCAAAATACAACAGTCTTTAACAAAGTTTTACCAAGATCGATCGATATATTAATTTTTATAATAAACCGGTATTGTCTGACGACGTAAATTAACGATTAAATTAATAATTAGGGGACTTCTGTCCTGTCTCGTGTCTAAAATAAATAAGTACAAATAATAATGGTCATGTAGTTACATAGAATAAATCACAAGAGCGCTTTGGAAAGTTAACGAGAGGAATTTACCATACCAATGGCCATATTTAGGGCCTTTCCCATGAGCACAGTTTGATAACAAGGATAATTTTTGATAATTTACTATTAACAGCCCCGAATTATTGTCTGTTAGTATTGCTTCAAACGGAAATGGTGCCCAAAGTTAGGTTAATAGATACCAGAATACACGAAACGAGGAGGAATGTGTGGACCAATTATTATACTGGCTCAAACGTCTGGATTGGGACCTGCTGTGGAATTTTCGTTTAGAAAAACTCCATTTAAATGCACTCACAAAAGAGTACCTTGTAAGACCACCAATAGCGAAAAGAGAAAATCAAGATAGAAAGGAATAGGATTTTCTGAAAAAAGAGAGCGCGAGAAGGAATTAAGATAGTTGTGACGTCACAGAAGGGAGCACGTCGCATAGAAACTATTTATGGATTCGTGGTTTCTTTAAAAATGTTACCAACCACTATTCTCCTCTCATGGGCTAAACAATGTGATCGACCTTACATTTTTAGGAAGTTGTTTTGAAAATTTTCTGTAACTTGAGCCCTCAATTTCAAAAGATTGTTGCGAATCCCCACCATCAAATAGGCCCAGCATCGACAAAATACCTATGATTGTTGAAAAAGTGGATCAATCTTATTTCGCAGATCGTTTAAAATATTGTATCATGTACCTGTCAAGGCCAAAAGTACAGGTTAAGTCTTACGGACAATTTTAATGCTCGGAAAAGGCGAACGCTATTGAGTTTTTCCACCTTTCAGATGATTTTGACCGAATTAAAAACCAACGTGCAAATTGAAATGAAAAGCTAGAAAGGCGCATTTCAACGAGAGATGCCGATTCATAATGAAGATCTCGCTTCATGCTATGGGAAAAGAATAGCGGATTTTGTATGTTATCAATTTAGGTTCGTACGCAGTTTGCAAGGCGCTGGAACACTCAAAATTTGTCTTATTCCTATATGGAGACGCTCTGAGACACATTTTGAAGTTTGAACCCATCACACATATTAGAAATACCATCTCGAGAGTAGCATACAGGCAAATAATCCAGCAGTGAACTTAGAAATGAGTGTTTTGCCAGATTGGCACACTAACATCCGCCACTGCCCTGGCCAGGACTATTGCAGCCTCTAATGGTAATATGGCTGGTTAAAGTTGTATTATTTCCGTCACAGCCAACTTCGTCTTCGAGCACTTTTTGCGCGTGCTCGAGAGGAACGCTCCTCGATAGTAACTTGATCATGTCGCGAGCCTTGATAATTATGTAGGGATCCCAGGTTTTTCTCGTCGTTTTGACACTCATTTTTCCTTCACGTAAATCCAATTCCGCGGCGACGTGGTGTTTACTTAGGATTTTGACGACCATGGGCCAACATTCTTTGAGGTAGACTTCTCGGTATTTGGGGAATACCGTGCAAAAAGAGCTTTCTTCTAGAAGACGGTGAGGGTTGTCTTCTTCCTTGAATTCGGGGATCTCCAAGGACCAAGCGTCGTCAACTGGTTCCGTCCTAAACAAAGCCAATATTTACTACATTTTCGGTCAATTTATAATGTCAATGTAACACCAGTAAGTAGTATGGTGTAGAAGAAGCTCGAAGAGATAACCTACAGACAATCAATGCAGTAAAACTCTTAAAATACGCTCATAAATACTTCCTGACGATGAATATTGACAATTAACTTTCATTAAAAGGTGATACTCTCACTGTGAAGTCTAACTACTTCAACACAAAATTATTTTATAGCGGGAACTGTGGAACCCAGCGAAGAAGAAACCCGGATTGACGATTGAAAACCTTTATTAACAAATTCAGAACGCACTTACAACTAACTAACTCGAGTACGATTACAACGAACCAATATAAAATCGAACTACTCTGGAAACCGACCACGTTTTAGCGCAATTTCACGAAAAAACAGTCTTGCCACAACAATAACAGAAAAAATCCTGACTCTCAACAAATAATAATCTCAAGTAAACTCCCCATGTAAATTCCCTCCTAAATTTGAATACAATCGGACATACTCCCACCTTGGAACTATCGGGAGAGAGTTTCAACACAAATACAAATTGATCACCTAAATTTTACTGGAAGAACAACTTTTCTTCCACAACGGGTGGTAACATCTTTATCAAACACCGCGGTCATACTGTCTTTGGTTCCTGAAGCGGAGTCTGTCTTGGGATCATGAGGAGTTGAGTCGTCGCTAGGCCGGCCAACCTCTTTGGATGGAGCATTTCCTTCATCAGCGCTGTTCTCAGACTGGACATCCTTGGTTGAGAACACCTCAAGAGGGTAGACACGCCGTATTGGTCTAAGCAGTTCTCCGTCTCCAGTCTGAAGCTTCACAACCCGACAATTACCATCCTTGCCAAACACCAACTCCTTGACAATGGCAAGTGGCCATTCAAGCCGTTTCTTGTTGTCTGAGCCGATTAGCACAAGCTCCCCGACCACAGGCTCTCTGGTACTCTTGCGACTATCGCGATCACAGATAAGCTGGCTGAGGTACTCGGAACGAAAGCGCGCTCTGAGTTCTTCCTTAATCCTCTGACGGTAACGTAGACGCCTTTCAAATCCTACTGAATCCATCTGTTCAAAGTCAGCCACTCCAGCTTCATGAATTTCTTGAAGGAACATAGATGGTGAAATTGGGACTGGTCCATCGTTTGCGTCGGACATGTAGGTGATCGGGCGTGCATTGATTTGCTGTTCACATTCACAAATCAACGTGTATAATTCGGCATAGTCCAGGGAAGCTCTACCAAGGTTCTTCTTCAATAGCATCTTGACCAAGCCAATGATGTCGCTGAATGTTGGGGTTTTTAGCTTGAGTGTATCTTCCTTTTGATCCTGTTGAGGTTTGAGGACAACTACCCAATCCTTGACATTCCCCTCTTAGCTAAGTGACATTATACACGAGCGTCATCTACAGTAGAACTAGGGAGGTCTCTGTTGAGTGCTGCTGTCGCGGAAGAGGTTGTAACCTCCAGGTGTTGGGTGGTTCGGTTTCGGCCATATTCCTATATTGACTTTGGTGCTTGGCTATAAAAGTGTTTTATATCTTCTTTCGAGGTGATACGTATTTAACGAGAATACAAGTATATCGATTCTATCCTATCATCTTCCCCAGGTTCCAATTAATTGAATTAGTAGTAGTTAAACCAATATCGCGTTATGTATACATCGCTTAGGCGGTTATAAATTCACTTCCACTCAAAGGGAAGTCCTTGGGAAGCGTCCGATCATTGCAGCGTAGGCTGGAGTTCTGGTGAGAAGTGGTTTTTATGAGTTCACCCGCTCAGTTGTACCCGGCAGCTTTCGTGAGTAGAGAATTTAGGCTTTGAATTCCGTAATAGTTTAAATCGTCGTAAGAAGGGACGTGACCGAGAAGAATGAACGATATCCGAGACGAGACGTCGGTTCGAAGTGAAGTACTAGAACACAGCAAATACTAAAATTGGGGTAAGATTGAGCGAACCTAGGGTGGCGTTTCGTGGAGTAGGAAAGACGCGACATAAATCCATGGTAGTCGAGGAAATCCCCAGTGGTTCCACGGGAACTGCTTACGTAGGATTCTAGCCGAAGATTACATGAACTCTAATCTATGATTCTAACTAGTGCAAGAGCTGTTCCACTAACAAATGAATGAAACGTCCCATAAAAATTAATATGAACGAAGGAAAATTAGTCGGGGGTAAGACGCTATGGGATAACGAAAGCTGGCCAAAACAAGAGAGTTTGAGTAAGATTAGTAGTTAATAGATTCTTGACTTGTGTAATCTAAATGAAAGTAGAGTTGAAGGCATGTTTATGTTTCAATGCATGAAGCCCCCTACATTCGGTTGGCAAGCGCTGTGTCTGATTCGTTCGGATTTCAGGGAATAAAAATTGACAAGGCACGACGACGCAAAGACAGGACGCTGCTATGGGATCTCTGCAATATTTACTAACTAAATTTGTACCTTTTGAATTTGTGTTTGTTCTGGTTGTCTGTGCTTACAGGGAGAAGAGGAAAGTTAATGTCAGAAGGAATAGAACGCATCGAAAAATGTGCAAGGAATTCCCAAGCTATCCAAAATGAAATATATTTATTTATAAATATGCAATTTACTAATACGCTGCCAATGTCGAATGCAAAACTAATTGAATTGACTCCTGTAAAAACATGATCACTGTAAGTAGGTAGTAATTATACAAGTCAAGGGTCTCGTGAGAGGTATGATCTGGATGAGTCCCAAGGTAACCCCAAATAAAAGCGACGCGGTCTCCGAGGGATCATGTAATTTGTCCGACTCACCTGAAAAAGGTAGTCCAGCAAGCTTAGGGTTTAGGGTCGGAGTGCCCCCGTCCAAGTGGCCGTACCTGGGATAACGAAGGTACACTGGTACTCGTGCGTACCGTTGAAGTGCAGTCACCGGGGGTGGACAAAGTGGATACCTCAAATCAAATCGCTGTACTTACGGGGAAGAGGTATCAGACTGGTCTACTTTGAAAACTCGCGCAGAAACCAAATTGAAAAATGCCGGGGAAACGGTGGCTCACACGGTATCAATCCTGTCCGCAGTCCCTTCTTGCTGTAGTGGCATCTTTCATGAATTCACCGAAGGCGATAGGTTTTGTTCTCATGTTTTGGAAAGGGAAGGATGTGTGAGTAAAATATGATATTCCAGAGACGCGACGAGTCTTGATTGCAGATGGGGAACAGAGCTAACTAGCCGGTACTCACTGTAAGCAATATAAGACCAATGGCGAATCTGGAGTCAGAATTTTAAAGTGTAAGTACACAGAAACTAAATCGTTAGGAGCAAGTTGCACGTCTGGCTCAAGTCTTAGTCTGGCAATCACGCAATGATGTGAACTCACATCTAACTAGGGCAGCTTTGGGAACCATTATTAATTGCACGATTCTGAGAAAAATATACAGTTTGGCCACTGAGATATTTATGCTCTACTTAGTGCAAGGTAAATGGTCTCAATGCCTTCCTGGGGCAAGAGCATAGCCAGATGGATAGGGGACGGACGTAAAACGTAAAAATAAATGAATTCCCAAGTACCAAACTCATGAGAACGTGGAAAAAATGGTTGATCAATCAACCCAAAAGTAAGAAACTAACCGAATTAAATCAAATTGGATCATGAATGAATAATATCACATTTCATGGATGTGGAGAGCATCCTCAGAGGAAATATTTGCACTATCACAAAAAGTCAAACAACTGCAGTTAGGAAAGCATGTTCTTAAAATAATTCTGAGGAAGATGAGGAACCAAAGGGGATGTAGGATAAGACAGGTATGATGATCCTCAGAAGGATGCCAGTTAAGTCAATATAGTGTAAGAGTGGAAAATTAATAAAGTGCTGTGTTCTAGGAAATGTGACTAATTTGTGTGGGTGAAGATAAACATGAATTAAACATAGAGGTTAATACTCTGTGTAGTTTTGCAGGAAAGTAATGGTGGATAGCAAGACGATTCAGGCAAGAGAAGCTAAATTCAGACAAGACAAGCTAAGTTCAGGCAGAAGGTGATGAACATGTTCACGCAGGAAGTGGTAAGGATGTGACCAGAATTTAGTGCGCTCATGGACAATACAGCCGAGGCGGCTGCCACTGGAAGACTGGGTAAGTTCCTAGACTTACTTACTTCTCCTTAGAAGAATTCAGAGATTGATCTTGACAAGCAAACTGAAAAGTAACTCAAGAGCCCAGAGAAGAAAACTTGGCTGCAATTATTCCATCTGTAGAAGACAGAAGAGTATATTCTTCGCCCTGGATGTCGGAAGTTCGATGAAACACAGGACTACTCCCTCCGGCGCGGCGTTTTGGTTGGTTATTCCTTGAATAATCAACCTATGTTTTTGAAATGGAGTTCAGTTGATTGTTCGCACTTGTTTAACCCAGACGTCAGAACAGTAACTACACCAGGGAAGAACTCAAGCAGATGAAGAATTATGTGACACTATCTACTACCTAATTACTGTACCTGCTTATTAACATTATAGAGACACACCGACGATGGTGAGGCAAGAAGATGGCCCAAGAGAGATGCTTCGTCAAATGGACCAAGCAATGGACCCCGCTATCACTTGGACGCAAATTTAACCTGAGACAAGAATATGTGAACATGAAATTTGATCCGAATTCCCAAACTGTGATGGATATCATCAAGTGCTTCGTGTTAAACTCGCCAAGAACAATCAATATTACCCAGGAGCTGCATTGGATGATCAAGAAGAGGAGAGTTATGGCTCTGGATCTGGAGGAGCATTGATTGGCTACACCTGCGGTCAAGATGAGAAGAAAAGGAGCAGCCATAGCAAGCCAACAGAATGTAAGATACCCATATAACCATGTTACAAACGACCATATGGACACTTCGTGCAGAGCAATTTGGATTAGCGGTCCTACGCCTTGGCCACCTCGTCCTTTGCCTACTTCGTGAATGAGCTACAGACCAAAATGCAACTGATGAGGCCAGTACAGTCAAATGGCAACAGGCCCTGCTATTGCTGGGAGGAAGGATGGAAACAAAGCAACCCCAAGAAGGTAAGAAGAATGCAATCCACAAAACAGACAAGAGGAAATTTTATCATTATGCCATTATTCTTCAGCAAAGAAAACCGATACATGAAGGACTGGCAAGAGGAAGTCAAAAACCCCTGCCCAAGATCACATGGTTGTGCTCAAAAGTTTGAAACTAAAAGCCAGAAGCAGTTGGAAAGTAAAAGAGCAGACCTGAGATAGGACTCTAAACCAATGTCAAGTCTCATGAATGATGAAGTTGAAGGTGAGTCTTCAAAAACTGACTCCTCTGTATGCAATGATAAATTATGGCACAAGGTACTGCTACAACACGAAGAAGAGGAGGAGGATTTGGACTACAAGGGATATGGTCCAGCAAGTTGTACGGTTTGGAGTAACTCTACAGATCTGGAAATTGACGGAATAGGGGACAGCGGTTTCTACTCTCAAACATGACAGTGAGATGCAACTAATTGGCAGAAGAATTACAACCATTCTGAAGGAAAGACAACATGAAGGAAAGTTTTAGTGGGTCTCCTTTAACCTGCCAGCACCACGTGAACTGAAACTGAAACTGCAAGTACTTTAGCAGGCAGACTCAAATTTGAGCTTGGTCGCTGACACACAGGAGGACAGCATGACTTGCAGTCAGGGGTGCGGCAGTCCAAGCAGACTTCAAGTGACTCCACAAAGAGTTGTAGAGTCAGGAGGGAGAGAAACACCGTCAAAGCAACACGATGATACAGAAAGCCATTGGCAAGAGGAGAGTTCGACGCGACTTGAATTCTGGAATGAAGATGGCGCTCCTGAGATCCTAGTAACTTCAGAGAGAGAACAAAGGGATAGGAGGGAGTCCTTGAGAGAAAATAAAGGACTCATAGGCATTATGAATGAACCATACCTCCAAATGATACCTGGAATTGGCAATTGAAGTACCTGCCAGAATTGAAGAACATCCAATTCAAAAATGACACATTTGATTGCCCAGACGGCAAAAGGAAAAAGACAGCCAAGTATTCAGAAAAGGAATAGATCGGAAATCCCGTTTACAAGATTCTACTCAGATCTAATGTGACCAATTAAACCTCAAGCAACAGGACCACAAGCAAAATATATAGCGACATTCACGGACGATGCGACAAGATATGCCTTTGCCTACGAACTTGTAGATAAAACAAGAGTTAAAACGGTACTAATGTAATGACTCGAAGATGGACGCAAGATAGCTGATCCAAGCATGATGGTGGCAGAAATAAGGCCAGAGGCTTTGAGTACAAGATGACAGAAATGAACTCGCTATTGTTCAGAGAACAGATCGCACTAACTGTATGCAAATCTGCGACGCCTCTGCACAATGCCACTGCAGAACGACTGAATCTAGAGTTTGAGCAGAAGATATGGTGAACCTATTTTTAACAGGCATACCAATGAACTTCTGGGCTCATGCCATGTGATTTGTGTTGAATGATTACAATCTTCTAACTCTACTTGTGGATTCAGAACGCCATACGGAATGGCAGTGGGTCGAGTGCCGGTTCTGAAATACCTGAGAAAGTTCGGATGTAAAGCTTTTGTACTGGACAACCTGGCAAAGCAGAAATTTAAGTTTGCACCCAGAGCTCACGGTTAGATTGGGAAGAGACAGACTGTGTACTCTGGCTGGAAAGCAAGAAGACTATAATTTGATCGAAACACATCGAATTCGTCGAAGATAAAACCTATGAGGACTTCAACACAAGGGAGACGCACGTCCAAGTGAGGCAAGAAGTAATTCAATATATAACATTAAGCAAGAAGGAAATTAACAACTGGAAAAGAACAGGACGCAGAAACAGAGGAGCAAGAAGAACTACGAGATGAAATTCCAAAGAAAATTTGAGTCAAGGCAAGATAGAGGAGTACAACTTCTTCGAAGAAAGCAAAGGCAAAACATAACTTGCCTAAATAAAAATTATATATTAAAAGAAAAAATAAATGAATAAAGGCAAAAGCAAACCCAGATATCAATAGCTACGTTGAAGCAAGACAATGGATGGAAGCCATTAACCAGGAATTCCAGGCGTTGGAACGATATGAGACTTCGAAAATAATCCCGCGATCCTAAGTTTCTTTAGGGATCAGGATTATGGAAAAATGCTGGATGCACAGAAGGACGTTGGAAGTTGATGGAACTACAAGTTTCCGAAGCAAGCTGATTGTAAGAGTATGAGCTGCCAGAAATATATACGCCATTAGGTGGACTACCTAACGTACGATTCATGCTCATAGTCGCAACGTAATGTAATCTATAGTAGAACTGAAATAGTTTCCTGAATGGCTTGTTGGATGAACCGATACCTATGTATAGATGTGCTGGATGGTTTCTGCAAGTACCTGGAAAAACCCATCAATTAAAAGAAAAAAGAGTGTACGAAGTACATTGGGCTTTATATGGATTAAAGTTAGCGCCCAGAAGATGTTACGAATGATTCCTGGAAGTAATCGAAAGACGACCTGAAACCATACGAATTTCAGCCATGCCTATACGAATGGAGGAAAGAAGAGAAATTGGCAATCATGCTGCTGTACCTAGTCAACATTCTCTCCGCAACCAACTTCAAAATGAAATCGGGACAAATTAAAGTAGTTCAGGAATCGGAATTCTCAATTACGGACCTGGAGGAACCAAAGAAATTTGTAAGTCTGGAAATTAAATGTAATAGGAAAGAGAGGACGATGCGAGTGCACCAACATTCATGCTACAGCATTCAGTGTAGATACCATTTTGGAGAGATACAATCCAAATGGCAGATCTCGGGAAGAGATACCCATGATGAGAAAGATGAAGAAAGGGAAGAAGAAGGAAGTATGATGAGATGCCATAAAAGCATTCAAAACAGACAAGCAATTATGTTGCTTATGTGCCTACAAGGAGGAAGCCAATTGGATATTGCTTAAGCTGTTAGCATTCTCAGCAGAAGACAAAGAAACTATACGGAAGAAGACCTGGAGAGCGGTACTACGAGTTATCCAAAACCTATGAGGAACCAGAGACGTTGGACTAATCTACAAGGGAAAAGGAGAATCTCAGGAATGCTACATGGACGCATTGCTCGGACGTCGAAGATGGATACTCAACAACAGGACTAGTGATAGAATTATTTAGTGACCTAATAATGTGGAAGGCTCAGAAGCCAAACCACATAGCCCTCTTTTAGCAGGAAAGCGAATTTGTAGCTATGAGCATTGCCATGAGCTGGCATGCCTCAGAGCTATTAGCCAAAGTATACTAAAATTAGGTACCTTTTGCACCAACTTAGAATGAGGATTCAAAGCCAGCCATAAGATTGGCTGAAACTGATTACTTCTAAGCATTGAAACTTTTGGTCAGTGTTCAATTTGTTCATCTGAGAAGAGTACCTTCAGGGCAACATCAAAATTCAATAGATCTTTAAACAAAATAAAAAGGCGGATGTTCTGATCAAACCATTGCCAGAACAGTTTAATTAAATTTTGAAATATAATGATGTAATGAAGTATATTGAATATTTGATATTGTGGTGAATTCTAAAATTTGTTCTGTGTTCTAGGTAATCTGATGTGGAGAGCCCTAGCCTGGTTAAAAACGTGTAAGACGAATAAGTAAGACGAACGTGGAATGAAGATGTGTAAGACAGAAAGTTCCTTGGAGGAAAATAATGCAGGAAGAAGTCATACAGATGCCGAATCTAAGTTATGTATATAGGCTTCATGGGTGGGCAACCATCAAGGTGGTAGCACATCAGGAGCAAGATTTTATTGTCTAGAAAATGTTGTACATAAAACCAAGTTTATACACAGTGTGTGATATGCATCCTTTGTTTCTAGCACTTCACAGGTAACACTGGTGCAAGAGATCTAGTTCGACAGTTCCAGAGTCTACTGGACTACGGCAACAGCTGAGAATACGAGGATCTCCGCTGGAGCAGCAGGTCCACCAGACTCACAGACGACGCTGGACAGATGGCTGAGATCACGAGACTCGTCAAGGAAGCAGCTGAACCTCAGGCAACGTCGCGACAACTGGAACTACATGGATCTTCACAGTAACGGCAGGGTCAACCAGACTCAAATTAAAACCTGGCAATTTGAAGAACTATGAGACGGCAGGGTCAACCAGACTGAAATTAAAACCTGGCAGTTTGAAGAACTAAGAGACTAGCAGTGATCAGCAAATCAGAATTTGTGGCAGCAGCTGAATTTTGTACCTACTGCAAGTAACGTTGAAGTGCCTTGCCTTATAGACTGAGGAATCAAGCATTGTGCAGTTGGGAGGGAGTGTTGAGGTTTGAGGACAACTACCCAATCCTTGACATTCCCCTCTTAGCTAAGTGACATTATACACGAGCGTCATCTACAGTAGAACTAGGGAGGTCTCTGTTGAGTGCTGCTGTCGCGGAAGAGGTTGTAACCTCCAGGTGTTGGGTGGTTCGGTTTCGGCCATATTCCCATATTGACTTTGGTGCTTGGCTATAAAAGTGTTTTATATCTTCTTTCGAGGTGATACGTATTTAACGAGAATACAAGTATATCGATTCTATCCTATCATCTTCCCCAGGTTCCAATTAATTGAATTAGTAGTAGTTAAACCAATATCGCGTTAGATCCCATATGATACCATGGACGGACGTTTCAGTACTGTCAGGCAGAGCTGAGTTTGTCCGCTCCCACCCTCTCAAGTCAAAGCATGCTCTGGCAAATGTGGCCCGCGAATGTTGAATGAAATTGTCCACTTCTGTGAGATCATTGTGACTTCCAACGTAATTATCGACATACATGCTCTGTCGGAGCTCAGCAATGACAGTTACTGGACAGTTAAAATCACCAGATTCTATCATGATCTCACAGCGGCGCAGATGGTGGTCAAAAACAGCGCCCAACAAAAAAGGACTGCAGCAAACTCCAAAAACAACGCGGCAGTGCCGGAAAATTCGCATGCCATGTTCATCTATCCAAATAAAACTTAGGAAATCTCTGTCCAATTCAGCCAGCGATACGTTTAGGAAGGCCCGTTTCACGTCTGCTACAAGTCCAAATTTTCCTTTCCGAAAACGCGTCAATATCGGCGGGATTTGTTCAATTAGGTTAGGCCCAGGATTTAAACACTGGTTCAATGACTGGTGGCCTTTCTCACTCGCTGAAGCATCAAAAACAGGGCGAAGCGGTGTAGTACTACCTTCTATGTATACTGCTCTATGAGGTAGGTAGTGCCCTTCATTCCATTTTTCCCTTGGGACCTCTTCAATGATACCTTCGCCAAGCCAGTCCATCAAGACGTCGAGGTACTCTTTTTCTCGTCCTGAGGTTTTCAATTTTCGAGCTGCCCGATTGAAACGCAGTGTTGCCAATTCAAAATTCCTCTGAAGTGGTGGGTGGTTGTTGCACCAAGGCAAGTTAACTTGGTAGCGACCATTGTCCAGGATTTTGACTGTAGCATCAAAATTTTGCTTGACCAGTTGTAGGCTCTGCTCCTTAGAGATTTTCTGTCCTGGATCTTCAATTCCAAGGACATCAAGTCTCCACAGGTTACAAGGTGCAGCCTCGGCACACATCATGCTGATATGAGTTTTCTTGAACTTTCTTGGTGAGTAAATGGGAATTATAACACTCGCGGATCACAATTTGAACAATATATTTTACTGTACTCACTTTCTTACAACACAACTAGAAGAAGGAGTTACTTGAGACTTAAGGGAACAGATCTGCAAACCCTCACGACCACTAACAGTCTAAGGAGAGCAATATGTAGTTCGTATGCTACATGGAATGTATAAGATATTCCATCACTCCCCTTTGAACAAATATTCGTAAAAACACCAGATCTGTAGATTGGAACAAGATAATACAAACAAGTAATGATGCGAAATAGTTTTGTGTAACTCATTGACATTTAAATTTGAAACATTTCGGAAAACTTTGTTGGTATTACATTCATTTACTTTTAAATTCATCTTAGGCCAAGAGCAATGACATTCTGATGGTGCTTTACTTTCCCTAGTGGCTTTGTGAATATGTCAGCTTGCATTTCATTGGATGGTACATGATCAACTTTTACACTTCCATTTCTGACGTGATCCTTTATGAAATGGTAGCGTATGTCTATGTGTTTACTCTTGTTATTTACCAAATCATT
Source organism: Cyrtorhinus lividipennis (assembly GCA_019603395.1). Classification (NCBI taxonomy): domain Eukaryota; kingdom Metazoa; phylum Arthropoda; class Insecta; order Hemiptera; family Miridae; genus Cyrtorhinus; species Cyrtorhinus lividipennis. The sequence goes on from CM034000.1 coordinate 5,905,691, forward strand.
CTTGGCAACATGTATAGCGCCAACATTATCACAAAACACTTGCGTTGGAAAACTTTTCACTTCCGGGTATAAACTTTCTATCAACTCACGAAGCCAAAGCACCTCCTGGACACTGATTGACATGGAGATGTATTCTGCCTCACAGGTGCTTAGAGCGATGGAATTCTGCTTCTTGCTTGACCAGGAGAGTAAATTGTCACCAATTTTTGAACAGTTTCCAGATATGGAGCTTCTTCCAGCCAGTGCACTTCCCCAATCTGCATCACAGTAGATTTTCAGGTTGAAGTCCTCACTCTTGCAGTATTCCAGTTTCAGGTCCTTGGTCCCGTTCAGATATCTGAAAACTCTCTTCACAGCCAACCAGTGTACTTTTTTGAAGTTTTTGTTGAATCGACTTAATGTGTGTACTGCGAAGACGATATCTGGGCGGGTCATTTGCGCAAGATACAATAGGGATCCGACTGCTTCCTGATACGGTACGGCTTCTTGGTTGAGCTCTTCATCTCTCCCTTCAACCAGAAGCTGGATGTTAGTGTCCATCGGTGTTGCGATTTTCTTGCAGTCTTCCATCTGAAACCTGCGGCAAATGTCGTCTATGTAAGGCTGTTGAGATATCCATAGTTTACCGGCCTCACGATCGCGGCTGATGTCCAAACCGATGCAATGTTTCACTTCTCCAAGGTTCTGCATATCAAATTCGCGACTGAGGTTCCTCGTGATGTTGGCTTTTTGTTCCTTGTTGTTAGTCATCAAGATTAAGTCATCTACGTACAGGGCAATGATAGCTGTTGAATTTCCAGCCATGCGGAAATAAATACAAGGATCAGCGGTAGATCGGAGAAATCTCATCTTTGTTAGCACTGAATTGATCTTTGTGTTCCAACATCTCCCGGATTGTCTCAATCCATATATTGCTTTTTTCAATTTCCAGACTTTTCCCTTTTCGTGCGGTTTCAGGAGTTCAGAAGGAGGCTTGACGTAAATTTCTTCGTCCAGATCGCCATATAAATACGCAGTCTTGACGTCGAGATGGTCGATATCTAGATCGTTTTGAACCGCTAAGGCGAGCAGAAATCGAAGGGACGCATATTTCACGACGGGCGAAAAAGTTTCCTGGAAATCCATTCCTTCCACCTGAGAACATCCGCGCACAACTAGTCTGGCCTTGAATTTCTTCGATCCATTTTGGTTGAGCTTCACGCGATATACCCATTTTGAAGTGAGAGCCTTTTTACCTCTTGGCAAATCGACGACAGAAAATGTTTTATTTTTCTGAAATGAAGCGAATTCGTCTTCCATGGCTGTGGACCACTCTGAAGCATGTTCGCTTTTCATTGCCTGATCGTAAGAAGTGGGTGGTACAGGGGCGTTGTTAGCGGTGAGGTACGTCTTGAAATCAGGAAATTGCTTCGGTGCTGCACGACGAGCACTGCGACGTGGCGTGTCGTTCGCAGGGACGTTATTGGACGTGCCTGGCACTTGGACGCCTGCCGTCCTGGTGACGTTCCCGGATGAAGAGTTCGAGTTCCCTTGATCATCGTCGGTACGGTCGGAGAAACCGAGGAAGTCCTCACTACCGTGTTCCTCTGGGTCGCTGATTTCTCCTCCATCGGAGTCTTCCTCTAAACTGTAGGGATTATCTCCGTTGGCTTCAACTACAGCGTCCTCGTTGTTGATAGGGCGGTGGATTTGGACGATCGGTATTCCTGGCTTTTGTTACGAGTTTTCCAAGATTTTTGATGACACTCGAGGGGATGACTCTGCTACGTTAGAAGTTATCTTTAGATTCATTTTTGAATTTGTGATACTCTCTTCCTCGAGAAACGTGACATCTCGGCTGATAGTGACATCTTTTGTAGCCGGGTTAAAGAATCGGTATCCCTTTGTATCCATGCAGTAACCTATGAAGATTAATTTTTCGGATTTTGGATCCAACTTCTTTCGGAGTTGCTTCGGCCGGTGAACCATGGCAGAACATCCAAAAATTCTCAGGTTACTTAGATCGGGTTTTTCTTTGTACCATGCTTCGTAGGGGGTTTTCCCTTGTAGGATTCGCGCTGGAGATCGATTGACGATGTATGCTGCAGCCGCCATCGCCTCTGCCCAATATCTTTTGTCTAAATTGGCATCAATGAGCATTGTGCGAGTTTTTTCCGCCAATGTCCTATTCATCCTTTCGGAAACACCATTTTGGGACGGGCTGTATCTAGCAGTAGTTTCGTGACGAATCCCAGACTCTTTGAAGAGAGCATTCATCTTCTCGTTCAAGTATTCAGTCCCACGATCGCTACGGAATTTCTTGATTTTGAGGCCTGTCTGGCACTCCACTTCTGCTTTGAACTCCTTGAAGCATTTGAAGACTTGGCTTTTTTCCTTCAGAAAATAAAGACGGACGTATCGGGAATGGTCATCAATGAACGACAGAAGAAAACGACTTCCTCCGAATGATTTCTCCTCAAACGGACCCATTAGGTCAGAATGAATTAGTCCAAGCAGTTGTGAGGAACGATTTCCACGGCTTTTGAAGGGTAGTCTCGACTGTTTTTCCTCTCAGGCAAAGTTCACAGTTCCCTTTGATGTCTGTCTCTCCAATCATCCCAATCGAGTTCTGTTTCAAGATACTCATGCCTTTCATGTTGAGATGGCCTAGACGACGGTGCCACAGCGCATTCTGTTCCCTGGTGAAGTGACAAATTGCCTGGGTTTCACTGGGCGATTCAATGCGGTAGATTCCATTATCCAGGGTAGCTTCAGCAAACAGCTCTCCCTGTTCGTCGTATATTTGTCCTCCCTTTTGATTGAAAGTGACGGTATGGCCTTTGGAGACAATTTTGCTAACTGATAATATATTTGCAGCTGCTTCGGGTACGTAAAGAGCATCATGTATAGTGACGCCAGTAGTTTTGCCTCCTGCAGAAACAGCCAACTTTACATTTCCACACTGATGAGCAGTGAGTTCCTTCTTGTCAACGGCAGTAATTTTCACCTCTTTTTCCAAGGTCTTGACAAAGGAATTTGCAGTGCAGGAGATATGGGCGCTGCTTCCAGAATCCAAATACCAAGCCATTCTGTTTTGGGGCTGACAAGATGAGAAACAACTGAAAAGCGACTTCTGCTTTTGTTCTGGCAGTCTCTTTACTCCGTCTTTGTCTGCTTTGCTTTTACTGCCCCAACATTTTGCGGCTACATGACCAAATTTTTGGCATTTCAGACATTTTGGCCTAGAGTTCCTCGACTTGGGGGCGTACAGGGCGGTTTCTGCATCAGCGCACCGCAGACTAGCAGACTGCGCGCCTACTTCTTGCAGCAATTTCACTTTAATTGAGTCCCCTGTTATTTTGGTCCCACTACTTTCTAACCCATAATCATGGGTCTGTAGTCATCAGGTAGACCAGCTAGTAGCAAGGCTCCAACCCACTCGTCACCAATCGGGAAATTTATTTCATTCAGCATTTGAGTTGTAGATAGAATCTTGTTACAATATTCTTCAACGTTCATGCAATTTTTCGAGTCGAGTTGTAACAAGCGTCCGCAATAGTGTAATCTTCCTCAATAAACCAGAATCTTCAAACGAGTCTTTGAAGGCATTTCCAGGCTGAACTGGCCGTTTTGTACAGCCTTGAATATGAGGATAATTTTGGACTTCTCAATTGCCAAGATAATTTCAGCTAGGGCTTTTTTGATCCTTTTCTGGGGTCCAATTAGTTGGGGGAATAACGTTACCGGCAGCGTCTGTAGTCGTTGTAGGTTCTGACGACTTCCCAAAAGGTCCCCGAATGAACCAACACACTCCTCATTTGCCAACTCTCCAGCTAGCGAAATTCTCTCTTCCAACTAACCTTTTCGATGCCTGTCGTCTGTTGAGACATTTTCACGGTTATAACACGTACGGAAAATTAGCAACGAAAGTTCGAGCCACGTGTTGCTCGCGATGGGCACTATCTGAGTTGAGTCAAAACCACAAGTTCCGTCCTACACAGGCTCTACCACTGACTCACACAAGTTCAGAAATTCGCACTTTTTATAGTGCATGGCGTAGAACTGGGCGCATAACCTCTTGAACTTTTCTTGGTGAGTAAATGGGAAATTATAACACTCGCGGATCACAATTTGAACAATATATTTTACTGTACTCACTTTCTTACAACACAACTAGAAGAAGAGGAGTTACTTGAGACTTAAGGGAACAGATCTGCAAAACCCTCACGACCACTAACAGTCTAAGGAGAGCAATATGTAGTTCGTATGCTACATGGAATGTATAAGATATTCCATCAAGTTTCACTTGTGGTTACAGCTGACCCGGTCATTTTTCCCATCAGGGTCCATCCAAGAAGGGTTTCAATAGCTACTAGTCCACAAGATAAAACCTCACGTCGCCCCGACCACAGTTTGCCTGCAACATCAGCTCCAATTAGCACGTCAATGGGCCCTTTTCCACCATCAGTAATCTTAATACCTTTCTGCTTTAGCTCTTCCAACCAATCACCATTTGTTGGTGCAGGCACTGCCAAGCAAATGGTCTCTGTATCCAACACATCAAAGTTACGGAATAAGCCTTGTTGAGACTTGCCATATGCACTTTGTAGCACTTATGCACCTGAGGTTTCGTGCTGCCTCCAAATAGGGCATGCGTAAGGCTTTCTGTACGAGTAGGAGTATAGTTGAGTTGAGAGAGCACTCTATGGGTGATGTACGATTTCTGTGACCCACAGTCTATTAGAACTCTCGCCTCCACAAGCTCTTTTGCCAAGCAAAGTGACCCTTAAAGTCTGCAGGAGGATGGGACAGTGGTGGGTTGTTGGAGAGATGTTGATGCAATGACCCACCTTGGCCAGTTCCTGCTTCGTCAGTGGCCTTAACTTGCCGACTGTCACACAGAACTCCATTGTGTCGCTTGGAAACAAATCACACACTTTACCAATGGCCGACACTTAGCCTTGTTGTGACCTTTCCTAAAACATAGGAAACAATGACCATTGTCAACAAGCTTCTGCTTAAACCTCTTCAGCAGAGAGATCGTAGCATTTGACCACAGGCTTCCCGATGAATGCGGAGGAACGACAGAAGATGCAGGCGGTTTTTCCACCTTTAACATTGACCAATCCTGTAGCAGTTGGAAGTGAGTGACCTATACCCTTGGACTTGACTGACTTCTGATAAGGTTCCTTTTTGTGTGCTGTTTCCTTTGCTTGTCTTTAGATCCTTGGACTCAACTGTTTGGTTTGAATCATGAAATGGTACTACGTTTCAGCAACAGGCATTCTCCCCTTTTCAACCTCATCCCTGAGAAAAGATAGCAGTGGTTGAAGTTCATCTTCTACGAGGGAAGACTTTACAATCCTTGGAGGAGGGATGCTCAAAGGCTGTCATGGGGTCCATTGCTATCCTCCTTGAAACATTGTCTTGTCCTTGATTCACGCTGCCAGTCCTTCAGCACATTGTCTGGAAGTGCTGACTCAATCAACGGTGTCAACAGGTAGGTATATTTTTCACTGGCAACACTTAGCGACTCAAGGGCCTTGATCTGAGTTTCTAGCTGGTCAAATAGTTTTCTGAGAGAGTTGGTATTCTCACCCTTTGCTTGTAATAAGACCAGTGCTAGCAGCTCCCTCATACATTTCAACGAGCAGTTTGTCCCTACCAAAGCGAGATTTGAGACGCTCCACTGCCTTAGCATAGTTCTTGTCAAGTGGAGGAAAACTCTCTACAAGCTCTCTGGCGGGGCTCCCTTCTTTGGTGTACATGAGAAGGTACTGAAACTTCTCACTTTCGTCGTATTCATCGCTTTGGTCGATACGCTTGAAAACAGACCAAAAAGAAATCCAGTTTTTGAGTTGGCCATCAAACTGGTAGGGCACGATTTTTGGAAGCTTCAATGACGATGTTTTCTTGACGACTGCAGAAGACGCCCTAGAGAATACGTCGTCTCTATCAAGCTGCTTCATGAGCTCCCATTGGGCCACAATTTCTGCATGAATATCACGGTACGTTTCCGCCTCGTCGAACTGGTTGCTAATTATGGATTCGTCTGTTTCCAGAACAAGGATTTTAAAGCACATTACCCTTCATCGTTCTTTAACAACCGTGCGGATTTGTCAGAAAATTGGGCGAATAACGGGCTCAGCTCGTTGAAAGTCACCTTCCGTCCATAAGCTTCCTTGAACTTGTTGGCCGCGATAGTAAAAAGTCGTCGAAGCTGCGTTCTTTCTTTCTTCAATAATTCGAAGTCCGTCTTCAAGTCTTCAGCAGACAATTTTTCGCGGTACGGAACTATAAAACAACGCGAGAATTTTACACGAAAACTGATTCCCAGTTCCCCACAAGGGATGCCACTATGTGAAAGTCTAACTACTTCAACACAAAATTATTTTATAGCGGGAACTGTGGAACCCAGCGAAGAAGAAACCCGGATTGGACGATTGAAAACCTTTATTAACAAATTCAAGAACGCACTTACAACTAACTAACTCGAGTACGATTACAACGAACCAATATAAAATCGAACTACTCTGGAAACCGACCACGGTTTTAGCGCAATTTCACGAAAAACAGTCTTGCAACAACAATAACAGAAAAAATCCTGACTCTCAACAAATAATAATCTCAAGTAAACTCCCCATGTAAATTCCCTCCTAAATTTGAATACAATCGGACACTCACATTTCAGCAATAAAATAATATGTAACGCACAAATTGATACTCACATTTGAAGGATGATGTTTTCAGAACAATATTACACATTAGTGTGATGATAGAAACCTTCGTCTAAGGTTTTATTAAAGCACAATCGAACTAAGAGAAATGAAAACGGGATTTAGCGGTGTAAGGTCGAAGATCACATGATCCATGTGATCATAATAAGGTTGGATGTGCTTCCATGTATCACCACATTCTTCCCCTCATGAAGAACAAAGTCTTGAAATTTGTTGGGCATTTTCCGGGGGTCTTGTGGATCGGCGAATCTCTTGAACTTTTTCGGAATCCGTGGGTTCAGAGTTCGGTTCTTGAAGTTTCAGGAGGTATATCCGAGGTTTTCAAGAGTCGGTTCCTGAGTGGTCTCCGTAGATTCAAGAGTCGGTTCCTGAGTGGTCCTAGTAGATTCTAGAGTTGGTTGCGAACGGTCGTCCCCATCTTCCGCGCGATCTTCCTCTACTCCTGCATCGCCCTTGGGGCTAGGTGCTTCAAAGGAACAGTGGTCTCGCGACCGTCCCGAAGTCTTACTTTGGCATATTCAGGATTGACCTGAATAAGGTCTACTTCCTCCACTGCCGGGTCATATTTACTTGGTCGGAGGTGTTTTTTCATTAATACTTTTCCAGGAGGTATTAGCCAGAAGGCAGTGAACTCCCGTTTGGTGACCTGCGTTGATGGGAAAACATGCGCTCGTGCGGAGTTTCATTGGTAGCCGTGCACAATAGAGATCTTATGCAGTGAAGAGCATCTTTTAGCACGATTTCCCAATCAGTGACGTCCAATTCGTGTGCTTTGAGTGACAGCAAAATCGTTCGCCAAATTGTACCATTTTCTCTCTCGATTTGGCCATTTCCAGTCGGGGTTATATGGGCTTGACATCGACGTGGCCACGCCTTTCGAATGTAAAAATGTTTGAAGCTCTTTCGAAATTGAATCCTGCGCCTCTATCCGAAATGGACATAGGATGGGACGCCGAATATCGTGAACACAATCCAATAGGCAGGTTGACGGTAGCCGAACTTGTATCTTTACATGGATAGGCAAAAGGGAACCTGGAATACTCATCAATTATAGTCAGTAAATACTTGTTCCGAGATTTTGATGGCAATGGCCCCTTGAAATCCATGCTCAGTCTTTCGAAGGGATGGGTTGCTTTTATCAACGTGCTTGAGTTGCCCTTGAAGAATCTTGGCTTGATAGCAGCGCAAATGGGACAAGACGCAGTGATTTTGCGAATCTCCTCCATTGAAAATGGTAAATTGTGTATCCTAACCCAGTGAGCCATTCTTGCAACTCCGGGATGGCATAAGTCGTTATGGAGTGAGACAAGCTTGTCAACTTGAATTGCACTGCACACTCTAGATAGAGCATCGGCAACTTGATTTTCTTTACCAGGGCGATAGACGATTTCAAAATTGTAACACGAGAGTTCTAGCCTCCATCGTTGAATTTTCTCGTTTTTGATTTTTGATTTATGAGCCGAGTTGAACATGAATGTGACCGAGCGTTGGTCGGTGATAATTTTGAAGTGTCGCCCTAAAAGATAGTGTCTCCATTTCTTCACTGATTCTACTACAGCTAGTGCTTCCTTTTCCACTGCGGCATGCTTACGCTCGCATTCTGTCAGTTTTCTAGAAAAGAAAGCGACTGGTAGCCCTGATTGCGATAGGACACCTGAAATGGAGAAATCGCTAGCATCCGTCTCTACCAAAAAGGGAATATTGTGGTTGATGGTACGTACCACAGCCCTAGAAATCTCTTTCTTGATAGTTTCAAAATCTGAAACTGTTTCTTTTGGAAGAGGAAAGGATTTGGCCTCAAATAGTCGCTTTGCTTTTTCAGTATAGCCGTGTACCCATTTTGCATAGTGTGCAAACATGCCAAGGACTCGCTCGAGCGCCTTTGCGTCATTCGGAGGAGGGAGTTTTTGTAATGGTTCCAAGCGAGGGTCCGGAGATACACACTGGTTCTCAATTTTGTAGCCTAATAACGTTATTGATTTCATAGAAAATTTACTTTTTTCCTTGTTGATGGTCAAACCATACTTCTCGACCGCCAGCATGAACTTAGCCAAGTTTTGGTCGTGCTCGTTCTTGTCCTTGCCACAAATTGTCACGTCATCTAGGTAAGCGTAAGTGTTTACTAGTTTTTCTCCAGAAATGATCCCATCGATCACGCGTTGAAAGGCCGGGACTCCATCAGTCAACCCAAAAGCGAGTCTACGAAATTGGTAGAGCCTACCACAGGCCTCAAAAGCTGTGTACGGTCTGTCCTGCTCCCGTAGAGGTACCTGATGATAGGCGCTTTTCAAATCTATCGTACTGAAATAAGAGTTTCGTGCTACTTTTCTATGATCGATTCTATGTTAGGGATCGGGTAGGCGTCGAGATGAGTATACTTGTTAATAGTTTGAGAATAATCAATAACCATCCTTTTCTTGCGATTCTCATTCTTGACAACGAAAGCCTGCGCCCGCCAAGGTGATCTACTTTCTTCGATAATGGCGTTATCAAGAAGGGAGTCAATTTCGTTTCTCATAAACTCTTCGTCTGCTGCCGAATGTTTTCGTGATTTTGTAATGATCGGTTTGACATCGCCGGACAGGTATTCGAATAGTGGGGGAGGCTCAATTTTAGCAGGAGCTAAGTAGCTAATAGTCAATGGTGACTTCGAACCCCCGAGAGAGAAAGTCAATTCAGAGTGCTGATCTAGGACGTCATGTCCCACAATAACATTAGCGCACAAACTTGGTAATAGTCTCATCTTCACGTTACGGTAGTGATGACCTTGCATGTCTATTGTAGCTAATGTGTAATGTGTTATTTTTGTATTCAATGATGTTGCTGCCATTGACACGCTGTCACTAGTTCGGTGGAGTTTAAACTTGTTTTTATGAATTGCGTAAAACCTCTCAGAAATGAAAGAGTCAGAACTTCCTGTGTCGATCAACGCTTGAGTTGACAAGCCATTTACCTGTATCAGGATAGTAGCGTGTTGTAGAGAAGAGGCTGCTGCGGTTGTCAAAGTTGATGCTGTCAATGTGGAAACGTAGCGGCCACAGCCTTCGTTTTCAGTTGGGATTTCTGTGACTTACATACGGAAGCGTAGTGTCCTTTCTTCCCACAGTTGTCACAAGATGCTTCGAGTGCTGGACATTGACGCCTTGAGCGATGCCTCGCCTGCCCACAGAAAAAACATTTCTTCCTTCTACTCGTTGCTGCTACAGCCACTTCATCCCGAGGATCTTCAGGTTCATTGCTGATTGTGTCTGTTGCATTCAAAACAGAATTAGTCTCCGGTGAGTAGGATGAAGAGTGCCTACTGCAGCTTCCAGAGCTCTCGCCATGTCTTGAGCCTCAGTTAAACTCAATTGGTTTTTCTCTAAAAGCCTTAAACGAATATTGGCATTGGTTAAGCCACGGATGAATGAGTCTCGGATGTAACTACTGCGATGTTCGTCGGCCGAGACTGCTTTGAATTCACATTCCTTGCTGATTGTGAGTAGTTCATGAACGTACTGGTCAATAGTCTCGTTAGGTTGTTGCCTTCTCGTCGCTAATTTGTGCCTCGAAAATATTGAATTGGTAGGTTTCACGTAAGTGGCCTGCAGAACAGCGATTGCTCGGAATAGGTCGGGCAATCGGAAATTAATTCATAAACCGACCGAGAAACGCAATTGGTAAGAAATCTCAGCTTACTGGCCTCTGAAAGTCCTCCGACTGTCCCCTCTCCTAGGGACGTTACGAAATTTTCAAATGTCTTCAACCAGAATTTCCAATCCTTTGCGGCCGCCGGGTCATGTGGATCGACTCCGAAGCGCTCCGGTTTGAGGTAGCGTTCCATGGTTGTTGGAAATCACGATTGTGCTTAATAAATTGTGATGATAGAAAACCTTGCGTCTAAGGTTTTATTAAGCACAATCGAACTAAGAAGAATGAAAACGGGATTTAGCGGTGTAAGGTAGAATCACATGATCCATGTGATTCATAATAAGGTTGGATGTGCTTCCATGTATCACCACAATTAGATCAGTTAGCTCAGTATTTACAACTATTTGGGACAAACTTAACCCAGATTTTACAGAATTTAAAACATTACGTGAGAAAACTAAATTACAATACAGAAATACCCGGATCTTAATTTAAATATTAGTTTATACAATAATATTGGCATGTGTGTCAGTGTACATAATTCAGGAAGGTTATATGAGGTTTCCCTGGGTTATAGTAGGGATGGTACATAATTCAGAAGGTTATGAGGTTTCCCTGGGTTATAGTAGGGATGGGTACCGAATACTCGATGTTTGAAAACATCGATGTTTTCCTAAAAACATCAAATGTTTTGACATCGATGTTTTTCCCAGACATCGAATTTTTTTTTCATTCTTCCAACATACCTACATTACCCTCTTAATTTACGTTTCAATTTGCACTTAACCAAATTGAATTCAACCGTTTCAATTTGTAACCTGCATCTTTACCATAATTATCACATTATGTAAGTCGCTTAATGTTAAGTCGCAATAGTCAGCCATGACTGATTCTAGATAAGACATGCATAATGTTGAAGAAACCACCACCACCAAAAGCCCTCACTTCTCACTTTATAACAGTTTTTGAATCTTTTTGTACTGTATCGGTTTTGCTTTTGAGTTTTGATTTTTACTTCTTTCGCAATGCCTCCCAAAAGATGTAGTGTAAACTTGCAATAATTTTTGTTAAAAACTTCGATGTTTTTTAATTGGAGTCCCATCCCTACGTAGTAGAAAACTAGGATTCTCGGGTTAACTACATACTAATTAGGTAACCTGCAGTTTTGTACCTTCATCTACTCAAAACTTTATTATTATTATTTTATTATATGTCCAAAAATAGGAAAGTATATCAAACATCGATGTTTCGGGCCTTCAACCATCGATGTTTTTGTTTTGATGTCCTTGTACATAATTCAGGAAGGTTATATGGGGTTTCTCTGGGTTATACTATGGATGAGTATCGATACCCGATATGTTTAAACATCGATGTTTTCGTATCGCTACTGCGCCATCCGATATTTGGACATCTATTTACCTGCATTTCGATATACCTATATTAAAAATGATATGAGGGAAGAACAAGAGGTTAATAGGATGACATTCAGTTTATTTTTAACAATACTTGATGAGCATATTGGAAAACACATGTTGGTAATTCCTCAAACCAGGCATGGAGACTCATTTCTTCAATATGGGGGGAAAAAAGTGGGTGTGGCGGGTCTTTTGCCCATTCCAATCGATTCAGTGTCCAAAATTTAGTGGAAAATGATACCCACACGCCTAGGTACTAGAAATCTCGAAAACACATTCAAAATGGGTAGATAGGTAGCAATTTGACCCATAACCTCACCCAGAGGGCGCCAATCGTCCCGGGACCCTTTTTATTGGATTCAGCGTCCGAAATTTAGTGGAAAATGATACCCCACACGCCTATATCGCCAAAAATCTCGAAAATCCACTTTCGATATACACATTTTAACCCTTACCTCGCCCAGATTTGGTCCGATCGGGCTGAAAAGTTTTCAGGGCCAACTAGAGACAGAAACGGGTCCCTGATCCGAATTTCAGATTTTTAGAAAATTTTCTACTACCAAAATCGGCGTGTACGGCGGTCTAGATCAAAATAAGCAAGTCCTTATTTTGATCTAGACAACTTGAAATGGTCAGAAAAAAATGTTTCTCCAAATCGGAGAAATATACTTTTTGCATAAAAACATTCTACCATATCGATATTACCAAAATCTCAGCACTAGGCACCATATGTTAAGATCGATGTTATGGCTCATTTTTTGCAGTGAAAGGGAAATGGGGGGGGGGGGGATGGTTTCCATAAACTCATCATTGCAATTCTCAATAAACGAAAATCCAACCAGCATAAAAATCTATGTTGCCGTTCGGCCGTCATGTTGAGGAATAGTCTCTGAAAACCCATTTATCCAGAACAATTCGTGAGTCCCGGAGCCTTGTGTGGTTTAATTATTTCCACCGAAATTCGCATTGAAAATCAATCTTCTATTTGAGCTCCAACTAGTACCTGTTGGGGTTAAAAATAATGAAAAATCCAATTCACACATAATCTTCATCATGAAACCGTCCACTATTGGAAGCTATAATCGAAGGAACGTTATAAAATCAGAAAACAAATACATTTCTTAATTGAAAATTTATATTCAAAATATCACGTTATTCCATCACAATGTTTCATCTAAAATGTAAGAAGTTTTATTATCACTATCACTTCCTAAGTAAAGCATTCAAAAGTCTTCAGTTTTTCGTCGCATGCAGACGGGTATAAAAATCCCAATACCAAAATGGGGTACAAAGCCAAATCGGACATTAGTCGATCATTTTGTTGGTGGCTTCCTCATTTTCACAATTAAAGTCGAACTATTGGCACAAAATACGTTGAATTCACAAACATTTATCAACACAACACGCAATTCGTTTTTTTTTCTTTTTCTCCAATGTCACATTCAATAATCTGGAAAAAAAAAATACGGTGAGAATTAAGAATAATTTGGAGGTTAAAAAATTGATAGTAAGAAATAAACCTGAGATGAGGAGCATGGATACTCAATCCAATCGATTCAGCGTCCAAAAATTAGTGGAAAACAGAGTCTCACACGCCTAAATCGCCAAAAATATCTAAATTGGGGAAATGGGTGTGGCGTGTCCCGGACCCACCCAATTGATTCAGTGTCCAAAATTTAGTGGAAAATGATACCCCACAAGCCTAGGTACCGGAATTCTTGATAACACATTCAAAATGGGTAGTTAGGTGCCCATTTTGACCCATAGCCTCTTCCGGTGGGTTCCAATCGTTCCCGGACCCGTCTAATTGAATTCAGCGTCCAACATTTAGGGAAATTTTTTGCAGCGTTTAGATGTAGAGATTATGAAACGCTTACGCTAAAATGCTGTCAAATTTTGGGGCAATAGTAAGCATGAACGTGGGTGCAGTCGCCTGTAATGCCGTCAAAGAGGAATGTTCTATATAATTTTTCTATATAGGCGCCCTTAAGATTTTATACAACGAAGAAGCTCTCTTTTTCATCCCCATTGCTCTTTTTCCCGTCATTCAAGCCCCAATCTATTCATCCCAACTCTCCCCACTCTCAAACTCACAGAGCTACTCCAGTTCACCTTTCATACAGCCAAATGAAACTGGACAAATGAATACGAGATTATAACTACGTACCAGTAAAATGTACAAGGGCTCAGCCGGGATCTCCAGCAATCTACAGGAATCTTTTGGATAAAATGACCAGGGCGTCGTGCGGCGATGAAAACAAGTGTTTTGTGTCACCGCTTTGCCCCCAGACCGGTCCCGTACGAGGTAAAACGATTGGTCGCGTGTTTCTCTTAGGCTGAGTCGAAGGAACTCTATTTTTCAAGTACGTCAGAACGGAGACCATATTACTCTGCCTCTTGATGGCCTGAAACAAAATTGAAACGTGATTGAAACTGAGCCAAATGGAGAATGACACAAATGGCCAAATCAAACATTTCTGGCTGCAAAATAATGTATACTGTTAAATGTATAGCTTAGTTAAGTGGAAACATCCCTTAATTACTGGACATAAGGTTGCCAAAAAAGGAATCCCTTTCCCCATTCCCATTCCTTTAGATTAAATGTGTAGGTCATTCCCCTTTCCTTGTACGGGGAATCGAAGCCACAATCCCTCTTCCAGGAATTGTCTCGGGATTCCCCATTCCATGTACATGGAAAGCGCCGCAAATTCATTCATAGGACGAGGCGCATGGACCGGAAAATGATACCCTACACGCCTAGGTACCAGAAATTTCGAAAACAATCAAAATGGGTAGATAGATTTGGCCCATAACTTCTTCCAGTGGGTGCCAATCGTTCTGGGACCCATTTTATTGGATTCAGCGTCCAAAATTTAGGGAAAAACTATACCCCACACGCCTAGATCACCAAAAATTTCGATACACCATTTTTTGAAATACACATTTTGACCCCTGCACCCCCCGAATTTGGTACGATCGGGCTGATAAGTTTCGAGGACCAAATAAACCCGGAAACGGATCCCTGACCAAAATTTCAGATTTTTTAGAAAATTTTCTACTACCAAAAACGGCGCGGACGGCGGACGGACATTTTGGTTTTGGTTGGTTATTCCTTGAATGTTTTCAAGCAACCCACTTTTCCCACCCACAATCATAAAATTTGAGCCGGATTGGATAATAATAAAAAAAAAATTATTGCTGCTCCTGGTTCCTTCCATTAGACAGCAACACGAAAAGATTCAGATTTTTAGAAAGTTGTCTACTAGCATAATGGGCGTGGACGGCGGACATTTGCTTGGGTTGCCTTCAGCTCGATCAAGTGGCCAGATCGTACTGCAGTCCCCTTGCAGAGGGATCTGAATGGTTTGTTGGAAGCAGCACAAACGAGCGAAATGAAGATAGCCAGGATACGAGAATGGGTTGACACTGCATGGGCTGACACTCCAGTTCTTCCCCAATGTCTCACAGCGCCTGAACATGGATCATGTGGAATCCTCATATGAGACTACCCAACTCCTCACCGGCCATGGTAATTTCAGTGCCAAACTCCACATCTACATGTCCATGCGGTCACCCTTTGGAGACGGCAGGGCACGTCCTGGAGCTGCCCGCTATACATCAATGAGCGTCAAGTCATGACAGGTGGAGTCCAGAAATGCATGGAAGAACTTCGATGCATTTGCACAAGCCAAAGTTCGCGTAAGAGGGCGAGGCAGCAGCAATGCCGTAATTAATTCCAATTAAGAACCTTGCCCTCAAAATTCCCTGTAAAATCCAGCTCCTCCACGTGAGCCATCCCAGACGCATAGCAATCAACGCTGGAGAGGGCAAGGATGCCATAAAACCAAGGAAGGAAAAAAAAAAAAAAAAAAAAAAAAAAAAAAAAAAAAAAAAAAAAAAAAAAAAAAAAAAAAAAAAAAAAAAAAAGAAGAAAAAGAAAATCAGTTAACAGACCAGACAGCGACAGAACACATGCAAGTGAATGGCTGCAAAAGGGCCAGAAGGGCCTCAGATGCAGACCGAACAGAAAGAGAATCATCGGACATTTGCTTATTTTGATCTATACACCTTGTGATGCTCAGAATACAATTTTTAGGCCAAATTGGAGAGATTGACTTTTTGCATGAAAACAGGTTGATTATTCAAGGAAAGACTAACCAAAAATAGCACCAAATGGGGTAGGTACATATGCACTGTCAGGGGCACCTGTCATGGCGTCCTAATATATCGATATGTCCTGTCAAGCGAGATAATCGATTTTGTGACGTCACAATAACCCTGTAATCCACAATGAAGCCACTAATAAAATGTAAGAAGACCACTAATAAAACCCACATATTTAGACAATAGTCAATCATAATGTATGATTGCAGTGACGTGTTGACATGCACACGTAAATCACTGCCCCGGTCAGACCTGCCATCTCTTATCATGACAGTAACATCGATACAGTGATCTCGAAGTCAAATCGATATTTAGACGCCTAATCAAGCATGTTATCAAGGGGCCCCCGACAGTGCATTTCAACCCCAAATGGGGTACAAATGGAGTACATAGCAACCCTGCAACAACCCACCACCAATGGAGGACGGATCTTGCCTAACATATTTAGTGCAGCCAGTAATTCTCGGTAAACTTATCATTTCTTGACGACAATTATAATTTTGACCCACTCAAATCCTCCTTCCACATACTACTAAGTTAAACCAAATATTATGTCTAGTTTACGTCAAAGCATACTTGGACTTCATCGACATTCATGGAAAGTAGCCACAGGATAGTCGCTGCTTTGCAGAACAAATCACGGTTACTGATGTAATATTTGAACAGCAATTCATTCAGGACGGTAAATCCGTTGTATTTCTCTGTTAACTGAAAGAAAAACAATCATTTAGAACATTGCTGAAACATAGAAACAATTGACTGATAGTGTGAATAGCAGTCCACTCCATAGGTTACTTAAGCGTCGTGTCACTTTTCTCCCTAACGCTTTTCGGTTTGCAAGGTAATGGTAGCAAAAAATCATTTAATAAATGAAAAACGCTGCAAATTCCTTCACAGTAGTTGGCTATTTCTTGGACAAGGAGCATGGAGAGTCATTCCAATCGATTCAGCATCTAACATTTAGTGAAAAGCAAAAGAAAATTATACTCCACACACCTAGGTACCTGAAAGTCATGAAAATCCACTCATCAGACCACTTGAAAATCCAAATAGGAAGTAGGTGCTCATTTGATCCAAACCCCTCTCCAACTA
>CM034000.1:5923185-5949444 GCA_019603395.1 Cyrtorhinus lividipennis
TCCAATGTAATGGGTCCCTGAACGATTGGCGCCCTCTGGATGAGGTTATGGGTCAAAATGGGTGCCTATCTACCCATGCGCCAATGCAAAATGAGTCCATGCGCCTGGTCTGAGGAATAACCAACCCCTGTGTAAGAATTTGGCTCAGCCTGAAGACGCACTAAATTGACAAAAATAACCTGTGGCGTAGCGACAGTGGATGTTTGCCAATAGAGTGCACGAGAGATCGTTTTTCCATGAATCGGTTGAGATGAGCCTTGTAACCTGCCATAAGCCGCATAAAACCTCACCTTCCAAACGGTGGTCGTACGTGGGTTGAAATCGAGACAAAGTCAACAAGACGTTCAGGATGGTTTGAAAATGTCTTGGTACACTATAGATCGACAGTTTGACACTCATGTGATAGTACATTTCCCTGAAACATATTCAAGCGGGGTAGCCGACAGCTTCTCACAAAGAACCGGTGAATAACTGACGACAAAATCTGAAATCAGCAGGGAATAAACGTCATTGGAAGTACATCATACTGAATTATTTAAACGGGGTGTCTACAGGAATAATTCAAGGGGTTGATTCTATAGCTCATTTGCAACAAAAAAAGGCTCCTTTAGATTTTTTTTTCTTTTTTCTACTCAACTTAGAAATCTTATTATTATTTTTTTACATTTATGATTTTTTTTTACAATCAAAAAACGCTGCAAATTCGGACCAACAGCATGGAGACTCATTCCAATCAAAACAGAGACTAAAATTTAGTAGAAAATGATACCCCCACACGCCTAGGTACCATTATTCTCTGGATCGGGCTGAAAATTTTTCAGGACCCGGAATCCTGGTCCCTCATCCAAATTTCAGATTTTCAGAACATTTTTCTTGCAACCAAAATCGGCGTACGAAGGGCGGAAATGTGCGTATATTGATCATGACAAAACGTCCACATTAAATTTTTTGGGCCAAATCGGATTGACCTTTTGCATGAAAACAGGTTGATTTATTCAAGGAACAACCAACCAAAAAGGATGATTTTTAGTTGAGTGAAAAATAAGAAAGCCTAAGGGGCAATTTTTGTTGCAAATGAGCTGAAGAAACGACCCCGATGAGTCCCATAATTCGTGTAGAAATCCTGTATTCATAAAACGAATATATAATTTGGTTTCAAACCCTTCTCCCCTGTTTTGTTTGTTGCCTCACCTAAATTTTTAAAAGCAACGTAAACTAGGTGCAGGGAGTACTTCCCCTCAGTTTGCGCATGCAGTATGGAATATGTAGTCTCCTTGTAGATGTCGGACAGTGTTGGGTTTGAAGGAGCAGGAGGATGAGCGATTCCAGCAGCAACCTACAAAACACAATGGCTGTATTGACAGTGATTCGTCTAGCGTGAAGTAAGTAGGGTGAATGCAACTAGTTGCCTGAAGGTGCAACAAATTCCCTTATTGGCCCTTCTACCATCAATACAGGTTGGACAATCCATGTACATTCCCTGTACAAGTAGCATGATGCGAATGACCTGTAAGAGCAGCATGTCAAAGGCCAAAGGAGACAACAGCACAGCCACGAGTCGATTCTAGTGAGCCCTAGTCGAACGAGATCTTCCTGAGAGAAAAATGATCTGCTCGCTAAATACCACCCAGAACGGAGTCCCACATTTATCTCACAAAAGGATTTATTAAAGTACATAGGAAGCAAAGCTGTTTTTTCTTACCCTGGCTCGATGGGCCCTGTACCACCGCTGGATCTTTATAGCAGCTGTTCTCTGAAGCTGGTAGGAGTCTCTTTGTTGCCTCATCAGTAGGGTGGCACGATAACGGATCTGGATGGTTTTGGCAGCTGCCAATTTTCTCTCATACTCAGATCGAACCTGTCTACCAACAACTATGGCCCTGTACCACCGCTGGATCTTTATAGCAGCTGTTCTCTGAAGCTGGTAGGAGTCTCTTTGTTGCCTCATCAGTAGGGTGGCACGATAATGGATCTGGATGGTTTTGGCAGCTGCTAATTTTCTCTCATACTCAGATCGATCCTGTCTACCAACAACTATGGCCCTGTACCACCGCTGGATCTTTATAGCAGCTGTTCTCTGAAGCTGGTAGGAGTCTCTTTGTTGCCTCATCAGTAGGGTGGCACGATAACGGATCTGGATGGTTTTGGCAGCTGCCTAATTTTCTTCTCATACTCAGATCGATCCTGTCTACCAACAACTATGGCCCTTGTACCACCGCTGGATCTTTATAGCAGCTGTTCTCTGGAGCTGGTAGGAGTCTCTTTGTTGCCTCATCAGTAGGGTGGCACGATAACAGGTCTGGATGGTTTTGGCAGCTGCTAATTTTCTCTCATACTCAGATCGATCCTGTCTACCAACAACTATGGCCCTGTACCACCGCTGGATCTTTATAGCAGCTGTTCTCTGAAGCTGGTAGGAGTCTCTTTGTTGCCTCATCAGTAGGGTGGCACGATAATGGATCTGGATGGTTTTGGCAGCTGCTAATTTTCTCTCATACTCAGATCGATCCTGTCTACCAACAACTATGGCCCTGTACCACCGCTGGATCTTTATAGCAGCTGTTCTCTGAAGCTGGTAGGAGTCTCTTTGTTGCCTCATTAGTAGGGTGGCTCGATAACGGGTCTGGATGGTTTTGGCAGCTGCTAATATCCTCTCATAATCAGATACCCTGCGTAACATGGCTTCTTCATTCTTCTCTTCTCGCTCTTTTCTCTCAGCAATCAGTATACTTCGAAGTTTGGGGAAACTCTTCCGGCAGAGATAACCTCTCCAATGCGATTGTATCGTGGTGGCTGCTATGGTTAACTCTCGTTCTTTCTTTTCAGCCATTTTTCGGCTTAGACGAATCCTCCATGAAGTAGCCCTCCACCAAACTTGAATTGTTCGAGCAGCTCTCTCTTGCTGGGGCTTCAGAAACTTATGAAGAACCTGCCAAAGTAGCGACATGGTCTTTTCACGATGGCCATCGACGACTTCACTTGGTTTTACATCCACGATGGCAACACCTTTCTCTTCCAATGCATCAAACGCCAATTTGACGTTGTGAACTTTCTGTAATCGGGATATTGCTGGGAAACGTAGCTTCTGAAGAAGATCGTTCTTCCTCAAAACAAGCTCCATCAGCCGCGCGAGTCTTGCGCCATCTCTCATGTCTAGATGAGTGCTGACTGCAAAATCGCATTCCTCGATCGGTATCTGCTTGTGGGTCAGTACAAATCCAATTGACTGGAGTGTTTTCTTCATTTTTCCAACACATTTTATAAACTCCTTTATGAACTCCGTCAACATTCCTTCACTTCCTGCAAAAGAAATACGAAAAATTGAAGTCAAGCGCTCCTACAGTTAACCACTAACCATGTTGGATTATGTTGCCATTAGGAAAGCGGGAAGTTTCCTCAAGTACTGACAATCGCCAGACTGGAGAATCTCAAGTTGCATCTGATGTAACTCTCCACGGAGTAGCTGTTGAAAACACACTTTATAGTGAAACAATTGCATAGAGAGATAATGATTTGCTCTTCACCTTTATGGGAGAGTTTGCGTTGAAAAGACAAGGGTTGTACGGAACGATAGTCTTCTTCTTGGCCACATCCAGAAACAGCAGTAATGAGAAGAATTTGAAAATTATGTGATTATTCATCTCTTTCTGTATGCAAACAAGAAACAAATAAAAGGATTAGGACATTGAGTTATATAAAACAATTTACCTATACCAATTGTGAGCTACGTACCTTGAAATTAGGCATTTTGTGGTACGTGCTGTTTCGATAGGTGTTCCTTTTAATTATGTATTGGTCAGACAAGAAATTATTTTTTATGAAGATCATCAATCCAACGACCATATTCTTCTGTTTGAGAGGTATAACATGTCCGTAAATGGCTTCCAACCCAATCCTTAGCCATAGGGGGTTGTAATACATTAGCAATTGCACGAGCAGGTATCTCGCCCCTGAGAGGAAGAGATTTTTGGATAAATACTTTAACAAGATAAATGAAAGCAGTCTGTTTAGCGGCTTGTTGAAAAAGAGAAGAAAAAGAAGTTGGCTTTTGTTAATATGATTCTTCATGTCCGAAAAAAGGTTTCTATGGTTGTTATAACCAGAAGATTTTTTGTTAGTTATTCCGTGATTAATCAACATTATGTTATCATGCGAGAGATCAACCTCCCCGATTTTCCCCAAATTTTTATTCTGGGCGTTTCATGGTGTCTAGACCAAAATCAAAGAAGTTGGTTATTCCTCGGACCAGGAGCATTGAGCAAATAGGGGAGAACAGTGAGTATGGAGTGTCCCGGACTCATTCCAATCGATTAGGCGTCCAAAATTTAGTGGAAAATGACACCCTACATGCCTAGGTACCAGAAATCTCGAAAACGCACATTTTAAATAAGTAGATGGATACACATTTTGTACCCATAACCTCTTCAGGTGGGTTTTAAACGTTCTGGGAAGCGAGACATTGGATTCAGCGTCCAAAATTCAGTGGAAAATCACAGCCTACACGCCTAGATCGCCAAACCCGTTTCCGGCTCTAGTTGGTCGTCAACACTTTTCAGCCCGATCGGACAAATTTGGAAGAGAGAGGGGAGGTTAGGGGTCACAATGTGTTTTTTGAAAAATGGATTTTTGAGATTTTTGGTGATCTAGGCATGTGAGATATCATTTTTCCAAATTTTGGACCTGAATCAATTAGGATGGGTCCCAGACCAATTAGCTTTGGGGGGGGGGGGGGGGATTTGGGAAACACAGGGGTTGGTTATTTCTCGGACCAAGAGCATGGAGAAAATGGGGGAGACACAAAAAGGGGAGAGAGAAAATGGAGAGAATGGGGGAGTAAAATGATACTCGTTCTGGGTCCGATCGGGCTGAAATGGTTTCGAGGACCAACTAGAGCCCTGAAACGGGTCTTTGACCCAGTTTTATATTTTTAGACAATTTCCTACAACCAAAATTGGCGTGGACGACGGACGGACATTTGCTCATTTTGATCTAGACACCTTCAAACCCAGAAAATAATTTTAAGGAAAATCGGAGAGTTTGACATTCTGCATGGAAACTGGAAGCATGGAATCCTGCATAATAATTATAAATTAAAATGTATAAAATATTTTTACTTCTTTTACACCCTACAGATGAGCATTAGAAGGAAACCTCAATTTACCTATAGTCCCCTTAAACACGGGCTGTCAGTTCAAGTTTTTTTTCTTTCTACAGCCAAGACTTACAGTTGGATGTCAATTCAATATCAGAGGTTCAAAACCCTCTCGTTGAAGTCCCAGAAGGGCTTGGGTTGGACGTACGTCAAGTGGGCAAATTCTACTCACCCTGGTCGCAGTGAAGATCTATATCGTCCTTTATACAGATGAATCCACTACTGATTTTAGCGTGGACCTTGTACAATGTTTCAGTCATTTCACGAGCTTTAAAGACTTGACTCGCTCTTTTTCTCAGATTGGAGAGATGAGTTTCATCTTTGTGGTACTCGGAGCAAACAACTTCTCGGCTTGCGGGTAAAACGACCGAGTCAGAAGCGATAGATTTCTTCCACAACTGAGCCACATCGACGTTGCCCGACTCAAATACTGAATATTCATCAGGTATTGTAAGCACGGAATTGACCCATTTGATCAATTCTGTTGCCTGTTGGTCTTGGTATTCCAGCGGATGGATGGCATTTCTGAAACCAGACACCAATATGAAAGAGTGAAGATCTCTCGAGCCCACCCAAGGCTATCTCGTGAAGATTTATTATTAGGAGGAAGTAAGTACCTGCTAAAAGGATCCTCTAACGCATTCGAATACAAAATCACCGAGTCGCGCGAAGAGCGAAAAGAGTGATAAAAGGTACTTGATGTCGAGTCACTGACGGCAGTGTGGAATTCAGTGGTTTCCTCCAATATAGTTGACGAACTGGCAGAGGTTGGCCGACTGGAAGCTACGTTTCCTTTACACACATTAAATACGAACAACGTAAGATCATATGAGAGAAACAATTAGTAAATGCATGATAGATGGTGGGTATAACCTATAAAACCCTACTGTTGAACTGTTGTTTCATTAATTTAGTTGAAGAAAATACGTTTTTCAAAGTTTTAGTTATGGAAACTTACTGCTGGCCACTCCTGCTGCCTACTCCGAAGGTTCTAACCTTTTAATGTCACAGGACAAATTGCTAGGCAAAGCCACAAGAGATCAGACATGCGAGGACATTTCCGCCTTCGACAAAGAATGTGAAGAACGGCAGGAAAACAAGGAAAATCAAAAGCAGAAAGTCAGTCGTCAATCAGCGACAGAAATCCGACCCTTCCATTGAAAATCCGAAGTAAGGGCCAACTTCCCAACCGAAGTAGGATGTCTGGACCCAATAGTAAGCGTAAGGATACAGCAGGTGGAGTAAGGAAGGGAACAGAAGGGAAGAAAAAGTCGACGAGGAGTGCTGTTGTGAAGGGTACAGAACCAGAACTCTTCTCAAGCTCAGAGAAGAATGGGAAGTTCTCTGAGAACAACAACCCAGCAGGCTAAAAGCAACTGAGACTCCCAAACATTCTAGAGCCAGGAAGTTCGCTATAAGCCCAAAGTAAGAAGAAAGACAGCCTCCAACAACAAGAAGCTGCTCAGACTAGAGAGGAGATTTCAACCCTCCAGCTGGTGCAGACTGGGAGGGGGTCACCCCTTCGTGAGATGGAAGCAAGACGCCCCCAAGAGATGTTACCTAGACAAGACAATCCTCCGATGATTGACCAATCAGGGGCTCCCAGACGCTCTGGCTAGGCGTGGGTCGGGGACTGTTTTTACGGGACCTGAACCATGCCTAGGAATCTCCCGCACCCTACTATCGGGGTGGGTAGCAACCTGGGTTCGCTCCCAGCATCAGAGGCGCTGGGATTGGACGCCGCGGCATGAACACGGTCACACCATGATGACTGGTGCCAACAAAGGAAGGGCCACGAGATGCCTTACCCTTAACAGAGCTTCCCTGAGACTCACCGTTGGCTTATTTACAGGCCACGGGGACTTCAGGAGGCATCTCTGCAGAATTGGGGTGCGCAATGGTACCCCTGACTGCAGATTCTGTGTCGAAGACGAGGAGACAGCGCCTCACATCGTCTTCAATTTTCCTGCCCTGGAACACAGGCGTTTCAGAACCTTCGGGACTTTGGACCGAGGGGACTTCCTCAACAAGGAGAACCTGGTCGGAGCTCTGCTGGACCTAGTCGGGAACACGGAGCTTCGGCCAAGATGAGCTCCCGGGGTTAGCACAATGGGCCACAAGGTCTAAGTGTGGGGGGCTGACACGGTGATGGACGCCCCCTTTACCCCTGTGTAACTAATCTAATCTATATACGGACATAGTCACTGAAGACAAACCGAGATAACTTACTTGGCGGGAGCAGGTGAGCGGGAACTTTCGGTTTTTTGAAAGACACCAGAGATTTGGGCGAGAGGGCCGATGTTGAGCTTTGCTCGGGAACGAACATCACCGGTCCGGTCATTCTAGGAGACATTTTGGAAATGTTGGACACCCTCGAACAATTGGCATCGTAAAAACTGTCGTCCTGTTGAGATTTGAACGGCGTCGAGGACGGCGGCTTGAACGACGATTCGCCAACACTTAGCATCGGTGGGGAAATCTGGAAGGCTTCTGCTAATACCGATTGGATTTCAGTTGACTTGATTTCGGCATCTGTCTCGTAAGGCTGTTGCAGCTCCTCATGTTCATGGGTCACCTCGATTTTTGAAGATCCTGGCAGGGGACTGCAGGGGTCGAGTTGCGCAAAACTCAAAAGCTTCACTCGATTCCCCCCAAAGTTTGCAGTTTCGTCAGGAGTTAGGTTATCAAAGCCCATCGCACTGATCAGATCGAACGAATGGCGCACCCGAGGAGTACGAGTCTTCGCGATCGAGGATGGACTATTTTCTTTGTTTGACTCCAAAGTTAAATTAGGTGATGTCCGTGCTGACTCAACCTCAACCTTTTGGTCAGGAATTGTTTCAACCTCCAACGAATCTTCGAATACCACGTCCATCCCTTCACCGCTAAGCGATTTTTCTTTGCAGACGTAAGTTGCATTGCCACACTCCGTCGACACGTTAAAAGAAAAAGTTTGACTAGTTGAAGCGTTTGCTGATGCTGCGACTGACAGCTCTCCCAGTATTTGCCGATCAGGAGCAGATTTACTTGTAGAAAAACTGTCTATGACAGCGCCAGCTGCTGGTCCGCAAACGGGGTTCTGGTTAATATTCCTCGTTCTCCCTATTCGTTTCATTGTCTATAAAGAGAAAAGAAAAATCCAATCGTCAGTCTAGGATGTTTGGTCAGCTCAAAATTAAAAAACGCTGCGAATTCTTACACAGGGGTTGGTTATTCCTCGGACCAGGCGCATGGAGATTCATTTCTTCAAAATGGGGAAAATGGAAACAGTAAGTGTGGCGGGTCCTGGACCCATTTCAATCCAATCAGCGTCCAAAATTTATTAGAAAATGAAACCCCACACGCCTTAACGCACATTCGAAACGGCTTATGCATATTTTTATAATAAAAAGTTCAAATAAAGCGTTCATTCACTCACTTTTTTTCTTGCTACTGAATGAGCAGTAATTTGGAAATGACCTTTGAAATTTTGGGTGACATCTTTGAAGTGAATGATGAACCGATTGTGCAGAAGTTTTATTGGTTTGAAGGTCACTTCCAATACAGCCCTGTCCCTTGGATTGATGACGAACTCATGCCAACTCACGTTGAGTCCCTCGGCCGCAAAATTTTTCGGAATAACCAACACTACCTGTAAAAGCCAGAAAAAAAATGAATAGGTATTTACTTGATGTAAATTAAGTAAACACTACCTGTAAAAGCCAGAAAAAAATGAATAGGTATTTACTTGATGTAAATTAAGTAAGTAAAGTAATAGTACAGTGATGTAATAATAACACAGGTCTGCATTTTGAAACATATTGAAATTGATGGCTGCGTTTGGAAGGTATTGGTTGGTTAACCTATGTTTTCATGCAAAAGGTCTAACTCTCCGATTCGGCCAAAAAAAATTTTCTGGACGTTTCAAGGTGTCTAAATTAAAACGCTGCAAATTCATTCACAGGGGTTGGTTATTTGTCAGACCAGGCGCATGGAAACTTATTTAAAACATGGGGGAAATGGGGGAAACGGTGGGTGCGGTGGGTCCCAGACCCATTCCAATCGATTCAGTGTCCATGATTTTGTGGAAAATGATACCCCACACGCCCAGGTACCAAAAATCTCGAAAACACATATTAAAAACGCTGCAAATTCTTACACAGGGGTTGGTTATTCCTCGGACCAGGCGCATGGAGACTCATTTCTTCAACATGGGGGAAATGGGGAAACAGTGGGTGCGGCGGGTCCCAGACCTATTCCAATCGATTCAGGATCCAGAATTTAGTAGAAAATGATACCCCACACGCCCAGGTACCGGAAATCTCGAAAACGCATATTCAAAATGGGTAATATACGAGGTAGGGTCAAAAAGTTCCCGGAATGGTCGCTTACAGTCAAGTATTTGTTAGCTGAAAGGGAAATTTTTGTTTGTGAGGTTCGCATAACTGGTAGTGAATGTGCTTTTGAGGTTAGCAGGCAGTTTTAGTTGGCTCCGTGCGGTCGGTGTTTAATATTGTAGATCGCAGTTTCTTTCTTTCGTCGGATTGTGCAATGCCGTTATTAGAGCAGCGTGTCAATATTAAATTCTGTGTGTTGCTGGAGAAATCACCCTCGGAGACTCTTGAGATGCTAAAAAAAGCATAAGGAAATTCTGCGATGAAGAAAACAGCAGTTTACGAGTGGCATAAGCGTTTTTGCGACGGTCGCACAACAATTGAAGATGACGTTCGGACTAGGCGGCCTTCCACTTCCACTACAGACGACTACCGTGGAGTGATTCATTATGAATTTATTCCTGAAGGGAGAACAGTAAATAAAGAATTGTACACAGAGTTCTTAAAACAGCTACGAGATGCAATTCGACGAAAACGACCTGAAAAATGGGCAGAGAATGACTGGTGTTTGTTGCACGACAATGCCCCAGCACATCGATCCCTAATGGTGAAACAATTCCTTGCCAAGAATAATGTTACCACTCTGGAACATCCTCCATATTCTCCCGATCTCGCACCACCAGATTTCTACCTGTTTCCAAGGTTAAAAATGGCATTGAAGTGACATCGTTTTGCTGATTCGTCAGAGGTGATTGAAAATGCGACGGAGCGGCTGAAGGAACTTTCAAAAAACGGCTTTCAAGAGTGTTTCCAACAATTATATGAACGGTGGAATAAATGTGTAGATGCAGGAGGAGAGTATTTTGAAGGGAAATAATGTAAGAATGTTATAAATATTTTTAATAAATTTTTAAAAACCAATTCCGGGAACTTTTTGACCCTACCTCGTATACCCAATTTGACCCATAACTTATCCAGAGGGTGCCAATCGTTCCGGGACCCACTTCATTGAAATTAGCGTCCAAGATTTAGCGGAAAATGATACCCCACACGCCCAGGTACCGGAAATCTCGAAAACGCATATTCAAAATGGGTAATATATACTCAATTTGACCCATAACTTCTTCCAGTGGGTGCCGATCGTTCTAGAACCCATTTCATTTGATTCAGCGTCCAAAATTTAGTGGAAAATGATACCCCACTCGCCTAGATCGCCCAAAATCTCGAAAATCCATTTTCAAAATACACATTTTGACCCCTAACCCCGTCCCCCTTCCCCCAAAAGTGGTATGATCAGGCTGAAAAGTTTCGAGGACCAACTAGAGATGGGAGCGGACCCCTGACCCAAATTTCAGATTTTTAGAAAATTTTCTACTACCAAAAACGGCGTGGACGGCGGACGGCGTACGTTGGACGGACATAGACCTTTTTGGTTGGTTATTCCTTGAATAATCAACCTATGTTTTCATGCAAAAGGTCAACCTCTCCGATTCGGCTCAAAAATTTTTTCTGGACGTTTCATGATGTCCTGATCAAAAAAGGTCAATGTCCGTCCGCCGTACGCCGTCCATTGTCCACGCCGTTTTTGGTAGTAGAAAATTTTCTAAAAATCTGAAATTTGGGTCAGGGGTCTGTTCCCAGCCGAGATGGGTCCTCGAAACATTTCAGCCCGATCGGACCAAATTTGGAGGGGGTAGGGGTTTTTTGAAAAATGGATTTTCGAGATTTTGGGTGATTTAGGCAAGTGGGGTGTCATTTTCCACTAAATTTTGGACGCTGAATCCAATAAAATGGGTCCCAGAACAATTGGCACCCACTTGAAGAAGTAATGGGTCAAATTGGGTATTTATTACCCATTTTGAATATGTGTTTTCGGGATTTCTGCTACCTAGGCGTGTGGGGTATCCAATTCCACTAAATTTTGGACCCTGAATCGATTGGAATGGGTCTGGGACCCGCCACATCCACTGTTTCCCCCATTCGAGGAATAACCAACCCGTGTGTAAGAATTTTTAGATCTAGACACCATGAAACGTCCAGAAAAAATTTTTGAGCCGAGTCGGAGAGGTTGACCATTTGCATGAAAACATAGGTTGATTATTCAAGGAATAACCAACCAAAATCGTCGCGAAATGAATTTGATAAAGATGAGCACGAAGGGGAATTTGATAAAGATGAGCACAGAGGGGAATTTGATAAAGATGAGCACAAAGGGGAATTTAATAAAAATGAGCACAAAGAGGAATCTGATAAAGATGAGCACAAAGGGGAATTTAATAAAAATGAGCACAAAGAGGAATCTGATAAAGATGAGCACAAAGGGGAATGTGATAAAGATTGACCAAAAGAGAGATGGAAACATGAAAATGTCCCACTGAGTTGCGGACTTGTACGCAAGCTGATGCACTGGCGTAGCGGGTGCTGGCAGATGACGAATGCTAATCGATATAATGAAAAGATTTATAGTCGCATTCTTCGGTACACGTGAGAAGATTGCAACCATGGTTTAAACCATTTCTTCTTAATTTCAGATATAAACGGCCCACCTACTTCAATTTTTGATAAAATTTTCACTGGTAATATTTTCTTCTTTTTTACTGTGTTTTCTGTCTGTTGTTGCTATCACGATCAACTTGTTAAATATCTTTATTATTATATTGGGCTGTCAAGTCCGTGTTACATAAATAAATAAATTCTTCTCGGGAACCGTTTACGATTTATTCATCCCATCAGCAACTCACCTTAACAATCAAGTCTGTCGGGTTGTGCACATTCAAAATCCGCAATGCTGTTGAGCCCACAGGCACCTCATCGAATTCGAGTTTCGGGGGTAAAGAGAAAGGAGCGAGCACCAACTTGTAGATCTCTGTCACCTGTTGATCAGCACGTGCTGCCACCGTAGGGGAATTTGCGATCTAGAAGAATATAAAAGAGGTGAGACGAAAATATTATCACACTTAAACATCAATCAACTCATATTTAATTAGGGAACGCTTGATACATGTACGCTAAGGTGGTCTCACACCACATGGCTTAGAGGTTAGGTTAAAATAACTGGCCCTTAAATATTAAAATCAACAAAAAAAAAACGCATACGCATAACTAACTACACCATTGAGTAACATTTTATGCAAACCTGAAAATAGTTTGACGCCATGATTTTCAACCGCCAGGAGAAATTTGAAAATTTGATAAGCCCTGGGCGAATCGTCCGCTCAGGCCACTGGTCACCGACTGCCGATCGGTAGCAAAGCGAGTTGCAGCAAGTTCAATCGTCATTGTTCTATTATCAACACTTTCAATCTGAAGAAATAACGCTACACTACACAACAAACGGCAGGTCCATCATCCATCTTATCATCCCTTATCAATCACAACAAACGACCAGGACCGGGATTTTTGAACTAGTCTTGCAACCGCCCAACTTGTAACAGTCTTCTTCACCTTCTTTTTCGGTTTTCGTGGTGGCTACGGAATTCCGTAGGGTTATTATCGTTAGATTGTTGTTGTTGTTAAAATGTCCTGCAAAACCCACATCAAATAACAATCTGTCAGGCTTGGCTACTGTCGAAACTAAAACCAACAATATCACAAATGAGCTGGTAACCGCGACTGAATTTGGAGAGAGAATGATAAAAGGTACCCACGCAAACTACACATTCGAACACAGACTATCATAGTTCTTCTTTCAGTTCATTAATATTATAATATTTACTATCCTGGGGTTGATTTCATTCAATGCTGCGTCAAAACTTAGCAAAGTACCCTAATGATGAACTTAGGTGCCTAACCCCCACCCCTCAGCTAAGTAGTCCGCTCTAGCGGCCACCCGGTGAACTATTTGAATTGCCCTTGATGTTCCACAAAAGGAGTAAGCCTTTGTATAACTATTAGGTACTAAATAATATTTTACTCTGTGATTATGCTCAACATTCATCAATGCAGATCTTACCAAAGAATCACCCTCATGATGAGACTGAATTGAGGCATGTATTAACATTGGGAATTGCTGAATACCACATTTCGAGTTTCATCTGTTTGTTTTTCAGAGATTAAGTTTTTCATTTTAGATTCACAAGAAATAAACCATCTTTTGAGCTTATTTTTTGGCTCAAAATAAAACATCCAACGCAATAATAAATTAATTTAGCGCCTTAATATTAAAGGCTGATTTATATCATTCAGCGTCCATAACCTCTTCCGGTGGGCGCCAATCGTTCCAGGACCCATTTCATTGGATTCAACGTCCAAAATTTAGTGGAAAATGGTATCCCACACGCCTAGGTTCCAGAAATCTCGAAAACCCATTGTCAAAATGGGTGGATAGATACACATTTTGACCCACAACCTCATCCAGAAGGCACCAATCGTTCTGGGACCCATTTTATTGGATTCAGCGTCCGAAATTTAGTTGAAAATGATACCCCACACGCTTTGATCGCCAAAATCTCGAAAATCCATTTTTCAAAATACACATTTTGACCCCTACCCCACCCAAATTTGGTCCGTTCGGGCTGAAAAGTTTCAAGGACCAACTAGAGCGTAAACCGGGTTCCTGACCAAAATTTCAATTTTTAGTTAAATCGGCGTGGACGGCTGACGGGAATTTGCTAATTTTGATCTAGACACCTTGAAACGCCCAGAAAATTCCAAAATTGCTGGAAAATCGGATGACCAGTGGTGCTCCAGATCGTCGTCTTTGTTATTTCCGAAAATTTTAAGCCAAGTGGCTTTAAAAGTACAGTTGCGGGGATGAATTGATTCAGAAAACCTCCAATCTTAAACACGTCATGTTATAATAATGACACAAAAATAGCGTACCTACTATACTCACAGGTACCAGGCTCGTAGGTACCATAAAATACAAAACGATTGTTGCAACTTGACTGAATAAATTTTGGCTAGATTAGCAAAAAAATCATGAAATTCTACTTCATACTCATTAATTTATACAATTTCAAGAGGAAGACTATTTTTGTACATAACAATTCATGCTACCTAAGGGTGAATGCTTACTGTAACTATTTTATTGCACCTTAACATGAACTTTTCGTTATTAAATAAAAACTATGTATTTTAGTATCAACAAAACAAGCAGAAAGGTACAATAATAAATAATAAAATATTTTATCTCGTTGAAATATTTGGATTTCAAAATACAACAGTCTTTAACAAAGTTTTACCAAGATCGATCGATATATTAATTTTTATAATAAACCGGTATTGTCGGACGACGTAAATTAACGATTAAATTAATAATTAAGAACTTCTGTCCTGTCTCGTGTCTAAAATAAATAAGTACAAATAATAATGGTCATGTAGTTACATAGAATAAATCACAAGAGCGCTTTGGAAAGTTAACGAGAGGAATTTACCATACCAATGGCTATATTTAGGGCCTTTCCCATGAGCACAGTTTGATAACTAGGATAATTTTTGATAATTTACTATTAACAGCCACAAATTATTGTCTGTTACTATAGCTTCAAACGGAAATGGTGCCCTAAGTTAGGTTAATAGATAGCAGAATACACGAAACGAGGAGGAATGTGTGAACCTAATTGTGAGCTAAACAATGTGACTCGACATTACATTTTTAGGAAGTTGTTTTGAACATTTTCTGTAACTTGAGCCCTCAATTTCAAAAGATTGTTGCGAATCTCCTCTATCGAATAGGCCCAGTATCGACAAAAGGCCTATGATCGTTGAAAAAGTGGATCAATCTTATTTCGCAGATCGTTTAAAATATTGTATCATGTACCTGTCAAGGCCAAAAGTACAGGTTAAGTCTTACGGGCACTTTTAATGCTCGGAAAAGGCGAACGCTATTGAGTTTTTCCACCTTTCAGATGATTTTGACCGAATTAAAAACCAACGTGCAAATTGAAATGAACAGCTAGAAAAGCTCATTTCCACGAGAGATGCCGATTCATAATGAAGATCTCGCTTCATGCTATGGGAAAAGAATAGCGGATTTTGTATGTTATCAATTTAGGTTCGTACGCAGTTTGCAAGGCGCTGGAACACTCAAAATTTGTCTTATTCCTATATGGAGACGCTCTGAGACACATTTTGAAGTTTGAACCCATCACACATATTAGAAATACCATCTCGAGAGTAGCATACAGGCAAATAATCCAGCAGTGAACTTAGAAATGAGCGTTTTGCCAGATTGGCACACTAACATCCGCCACTGCCCTGGCCAGGACTATTGCAGCCTCTAATGGTAATATGGCTGGTTAAAGTTGTATTATTTCCTATGCTTATAGTGTAAGGGGGCGGCAGAGTCCAAGCACCCTGCCAAGAAACTTCGGCGGCGGGGTACGGGTCGAGCCCTCTCCCCTCCAAGCGCCTGAACCAGTGGGGCGAAAGGCGTGTCCTCATCGGATTGGTCGGGCGACGGGTGGCAAAAGGCACCCGGGGAGTAGGAGGAGGGGAAGGCGACTTGACGAGTGGGCTGGGGAAAGGCTGGGCAGTCAGTCGTGTACGAACTCAAGTGAAACGAGGTTGGCCCCCCCCTGCTCGCCATAATCTCGAGAGGACGAGGCGAGGCAGGGGCGGGGCGGAACAACCTGTTTCGGGGCGGAACAACCGAAGCGGAACAACCGGTTTCGAAGCGAAACACCGAAGCGAAACAACCGACGCGGAGCAAATCAACGTGACCTGAGGGAACAAGTGTATCGTGGTTCCTTCAGGGTGAGAACTCGGGAATTGGGAGATCAGCCAATTCCTCTCCCGAAACAGTGGGCCCTTATACGAACTGAAAATCCCCCATCGGACCCGAGTGTTGATTCGTTCGCGCCCGATCGACGGCCAATAGTCCGGGTTCCCCATGCACCGCCAGTCGTCGGACCTCCGTCGGAAAGAGCCTCGCCTCCTCCGGCCTGGACGGCGTTCCCCTGACCGAAGCCGAGCAGCGAAGAGAACATCACCCTGTTGTCTCCATCCTAAGGAGTTGGTACACGTAAGTGGCGAAATACCTCTATCTCGTGAAGAGAACATCACCCTGTGGTCTCCATCCCAAGAAGTTGGTACACGTAAGTGGTGAAATACCTCTGTCTCGTACCCTCGCAACGCGAAAGTCGTAACTCTCTAAATCTGGCCCAAGCCCTGACGTTTAGTCACCAGAAAGCTGATCATAGAGTTGTATATTGTGACCGTATTAGTTAGCATTTTGTCTGTCGTGTTAGGAAAAGAGAAAGGAATTAGGGGAGGACACTAACAAATCACTTTCACTTTACCGTTATTCAATCCAACATTCTTGAGCCTTCAGCTACCCGTAAATTCATTTGGCCTTCAGCCCTTCACTTTTGCCTACTCAATAATTAGGTTACATATAAGTCCATATCCTTCTCGGCCGAGACATTCCGTATTTTATATTTCTGTCAATTGCGTTTATTATAAGTCAATATTGAATCCTTGTCTTTTCAATCACGAAACCCCATTCCTCAGAGCTTGGTAAATTCAGGTGTACTTGGCGTCCATGACCGACCATTGCAGACATTCCGGACGGTAAGTGAAAGTCTTTAATTTCCCACTAATTATTCGCCTAGGTCTATTTTTGGATCCCTAGCCCGTTAAGCGAAAACGACGGGTTACAATATAATTGATGAATGCACTTTGTTTCATACATTTCTTCAAATTAACGCTGATCGTCAACGAATAATTTATGAAGTAGTTATGAGAATAATGAGACTCTGCTCGGGAGAAATTACCTACAATTCGCTAAAACCGAACGATTCAACAAATACCGGCCACCAGGCGGTGTTCAAGTCGTAAAAAACATCTGACATCCTCAATTTGGATACACAATGTCATGTATGCTGGCGTATGTGCCAAAAAGGAATCCTAAAAATCCGAAAAACGCTATTGCTACGTCTTTGGCGATAGTGACCGTGGAGATGCCGTGGTCCCAGAAGGTTACTATTTCGATGATGGGCGGAAAGATGAGAGCAAGGGTAGAGCTGCTGAGAGCGCCAACAAGGGAAATCACGGCGCTGAGGTTGGGAACAGCGATGGCCAAACCAACTGTAACATGGAAGTTGTGTTAAAGAACGCTGCAAATTCATACACAGGGGTTGGTTATTCTTTGGACCAGGCGCATGGAGACTCATTTCTTCAACATAGGGAAAATGGAAACAGTGCTCAGACCAATTCCAATCGATTCAGCGTCCAAAATTTAGTGGAAAATGATACCCCACACGCCTAGGTACCAGAAATCTCAAAAATACATATTCAAAATGGGTGGATAGATACCCATTTTGACCCATAGCCTCTTCCGGTGGGCGCCAATCGTTCTGGGACCCATTTCATTGGATTCAGTGTCCGAAATTCAGTGGAAAATGATACCCCACACGCCTAGATCGCCCAAAAATCTCAAAAATCCATTTGCGAAAACACATTTTGGCCCTACCCCCTAACCCGCCCAAATTTGGTCCGATCGGGCTGAAATGTTCTGAGGACCAACTAGAACCGGGGACGGACCCTGACCCAAATTTCAGATTTTTATAAATTTTCAACTACCGAAAACAGCGAAGACGGCGGACGGACATATGACTTTTTTGATCCAGACGCCTTGAAAACGCCCAGAAAAAAAATTTGAGCCGAATCGAAGAGGTTGACTTTTGGCATGAAACAGGTTTATTACTCAAGGAATAACCAACCAAAGTCCTGAAGACACTTTTTGCTGCAAATGGGTCGTTGAATCGGCCCCGTCCTAGGATACTAACCTTAAACGTTTGTGAAGATAAGGAACATCAAGGATACTCACAGGTGAATATGATGAGAAACGTTCGCAATGCACTTCACACGTAGCCCAGTACTCCTCCTTCAGTTTCCTCTTGATTGGTGGCCAGATTATATTCATTTGGTACGTAGAACTGAGACCATAAGAGAGAAAGATAGCCACAGCCAACATTATCCTGACCGATTGTCCGAGTCTGTAAGAATCAATTATGTGAGTCTTAGGATGATGAAGGACAATAAGTGGTATAATACCTGCACACCCCACAGCACTGATGAATGTATTGTTCATGGTTATCAACATCCCAGTGGAGGCAAACCAGTCAACAAAGGAGAACGGATCAGGACAATGCCTTACATCTCATTGAGAGGAATGTTGAGCGTGATACTGCCCCGTTTCATATTGTCTCCATATCGCAAATAACCTAGAAAGCCAACCATGGTGTACAGGCTCGCAACAATGACCATGCTTGTGTTCAGAACCCCAGTGACTCCGCCGAAATCTTGCGGCGACTCCATGTTGTTTTCCAAAGGGATGAACCTGTCAAACCCCAGTAACGTCAGTTAATTGATAGTTTCACAACTTCAAAAATTATAATAAATAAAAATATGGGTACCCAACGTCCCACCTTTATGAGCAGTTCGATTGTAAAAATCTGCACATTCTACACACGGGTTGGTTTATTCCTCGAAGCAGGCGCATGGAGATTCATTTCATCAAATGGGGGAAATAGTCCTATTGTGGCGGGTCCTGGACCCATTCCAATCGATTCAAGGTCCAAAATTTAGTGGAAATGATACCCCACACGCCTAGGTTTCAGGAATCTCGAAAACGCACATTCGAAATGGGTAGATAGGCGCCCATTTGACCATAACCTCATCCAGAGGGCGCCAATTGTTCCGGGACCTGTCCTCATCAGAATCAGCGTCCAAAATTTAGTGGAAAATCATACCCCACACGCCTAGGTACCAAAAATCTGTAAAACACTCATTCGAAATGGGCAATAGGCACCCATTTTGGCCCATAGTCTCATCCAGAGAGCACAAATTGTTCTGAGACCCCTTTAATTGAATGCAGCGTCCAAAATTTTAGCGGAAAATGATACCCCACACACCTACGTTGCAAAAAATCGCAAAAAATCCATTTTTCAAAATTCACATTTTTGTTAGGAATTCGTTTTGTGTTGCTGCCTAATGGAAGCAAC
The DNA here is from genome assembly GCA_019603395.1 of Cyrtorhinus lividipennis. Classification (NCBI taxonomy): domain Eukaryota; kingdom Metazoa; phylum Arthropoda; class Insecta; order Hemiptera; family Miridae; genus Cyrtorhinus; species Cyrtorhinus lividipennis. The sequence continues at coordinate 5,942,598 of CM034000.1, forward strand.
CCGGAACAGCTAACACAATTGAGATTACTCATTAGGAATTCGTTTTCGTGTTGTTGTTTAATGAAAGGAACCCAAAATCAGCAACACAATTGAGAATACTTGTCAAGTATTTGTTTTTGTGTTGCTTTCTAATGAAGAGAACCTGAAACAGCAACACAATCGAGAATACTCGTTAGGAGTTCGTTTTCGTGTTGCTGTTTAATGGAAGAAACCCAAAATCAGCAATACAATTGAGAATACTGGTTAAGTATTTGTGTTCGTGTTGCTGTTTATTGAAGCGAACCTGAAACAGCAACACAATTAAAAATACTCGTTAGGAATTCGTTTTTCGTGTTCTGTTAATAAAAGGAACCTGAAACAGCAACACAATTAAGAATACTCCTCAGGATTACTGTTTTTGTGTTGCTGTATAAAGAAGAGAACCTAAAACAGCAACACAATTGAGAATATTTGTTAGGAATTTGTTTTTGTGTTGCTGTCTAATGAAAAGAACCTGAAAACAGCAACACAATTGAGAATATTGTTAGGATTTCGTTTTGGTGTTGTTGTCTAATGAAAAGAACCTGAAACAGCAACACAATTGAGAATATCGTTAGGATTTCGTTTTTGTGTTGTTGTCTAATGAAGAGAACCTGAAGCTTCAATATGGGAGGAAAAAAGTGGGTGTGGCGGGTCTTGGGCCCATTCCAATCGATTCAGTGTCCAAAATTTAGTGGAAAATGATACCCCACACGCCTAGGTACAGGGAATTTCGAAAAACCACTTATGCAATAGGTAGTCAGGTACTCATTTTGACCTATAGCCTCTTCCAGTGGGCTCCCATCGTTCTAGGACCCAGTTAATTGGATTCAGCGTCCGAAATTTAGTGGAAAATGATACCCCACACGCCTATATCGCCAAAAATCTCGAAAATCCATTTTTCAAAAAACACATTTTGACCCCTACCCCCCCAAATTAGGTCCGATCGGGCTGAAAAGTTTTCTGGGCCAACTAGAGACAGAAACGGGTCCCTGATCCGAATTTCAGATTTTTAGAAAATTTTCTACTATCAAAATCAGCGTGTACGGCGGTCTAGATCAAAATAAGCAAGTCCTTATTTTGATCTAGACAACTTGAAATGGTCAGAAAAAAATGTTTCTCCGAATCGGAGAAATATACTTTTTGCATAAAAACATTCTACCTTATCGCTATTACCAAAATCTCAGCACTAGGCACCATATGTTAAGATCGATGTTATGGCTCATTTTTTGCAGTGAAAGGGAAATGGGGGGGGGGGGGGGATGGTTTCCATAAACTCATCATTGCAATTCTCAATAAACGAAAATCCAACCAGCATAAAAATCTATGTTGCCGTTCGGCCGTCATGTTGAGGAATAGTCTCTGAAAACCCATTTTTCCAGAACAATTCGTGAGTCCCGGAGCCTTGTGTGGTTTAATTATTTCCACCGAAATTCGCATTGAAAATCAATCTTCTATTTGAGCTCCAATTAGTACCTGTTGGGGTTAAAAATAATGAAAAATCCAATTCACGCATAATTTTCATCATGAAACCGTCCACTATTGGATGCTATAATCGAAGGAACGTGATAAAATCAGAAAACAAAAACATTTCTTAATTGAAAATTTATATTCAAAATATCACGTTATTCCATCACAATGTTTCATCTAAAATGTAAGAAGTTTTATTATCACAATCACTTCCTAAGTAAAGCATTCAAAAGTCTTCAGTTTTTCGTCGCATGCAGACGGGTATAAAAATCCCAACACCAAAATGGGGTACAAAGCCAAATCGGACATTAGTCGATCATTTTGTTGGTGGCTTCCTAATTTTCACAATTAATGTAGAATATTAAAAACTATTGTCACAAAATACGTAGAATTCACAAACATTTATCAACACAACACGCAATTCGTTTTTTTTTTTCTTTCTTTTTCTCCAATGTCACATTCAATAATCTGGAAAAAAAAATATATACGGTGAGAATTAAGAATAATTTGGAGGTTCAAAAAAATAATAGTAAGAAATAAACCTGAGATGAGGAGCATGAATACTCAATCCAATCGATTCAGCGTCCAAAAATTTGTGGAAAACGATGCCTCACACGCCTAAATCGCCAAAAATATCAAAATTGGGGGAAACAAAGAGTGTGGCGTGTCCCGGACCCACCCAATTGATTCTGTGTCGAAAATTTAATGCAAAATGATACCAGAAATCTCGAAAACACTCATTCAAAATGTGTAAATAGGCACTCATTTTGACTCATAGCTTCTTCCAGTGGGCTCCGACCGTTCTGGGACCCATCCAATCGATTCAGCGTCCTAAATTTAACGGACAATGATACCCCACACGCCTAGGTACCAGACATCTCGAAAACACATTCAAAATGGGTAAATAGGCACTCATTTTGACCCTAAGCCTCTTCCGGTGGGCTCCAATCGTTCTGGGACCCATTCCAATCGATTCAGTGCCCAAAATTTAGTGGAAAATGGTACCCCACACGCCTAGGTACAAGAAATCTCGAAAACCCACTTTCGGGGTAGGAAAATGATACCCCACACGTCTAGGTACAAGGAATCTTGAAAACTCACTTTTGAAATAGGTAGTTAGGTACCCATAGCCTCTTCCAATGAGCTCCAACCGTTCCGGGCAATCGGTTTCAGCGTCCAAAATTTAGGGGAAATTGGCAGTTTCGATGTAGACATCATGAAACGCTAACGCTAAAACGCTGTCAAATTTTGAGGCAAATTCGAACACCCTGAGTAAGCATGAACGTGGATGCAGTCGCTTGTAATGGCGTCAAAGAGGAATTTTCTATATAATTTTTTCTATATAGGTGCCCTTCAGGATTTGTACAACGAAGAAGCTCTCTTTTTCATCCCTCATTGCTCTTTGTCCCATCATTCATGCCCCAATCTATTCACCCCAACTCTCCCCACTCCCAAACTCACTGAGCTACTCCAGTTCACCTTTCATACAGCCAAATGAAACTGGACAAATGAATACGAGATTATAACTACGTACCAGTAAAATGTACAAGGGCTCAGCCGGGATCTCCAGCAATCTACAGGAATCTTTTGGATAAAATGACCAGGGCGTCGTGCGGCGATGAAAACAAGTGTTTTGTGTCACCGCTTTGCCCCCAGACCGGTTCCGTACGAGGTAAAACGATTGGTCGCGTGTTTCTCTTAGGCTGAGTCGAAGGAACTCTATTTTTCAAGTACGTCAGAACGGAGACCATATTACTCTGCCTCTTGATGGCCTGAAACAAAATTGAAACGTGATTGAAACTGAGCCAAATGGAGAATGACACAAATGGCCAAATCAAACATTTCTGGCTGCAAAATAATGTATACTGTTAAATGTATAGCTTAGTTAAGTGGAAACATCCCTTAATTACTGGACATAAGGTTGCCAAAAAAGGAATCCCTTTCCCAATTCCCATTCCTTTAGATTAAATGTGTAGGTCGTTCCCCTTTCCTTGTACGGGGAATCGAAGCCACAATCCCTCTTCCAGGAATTGTCTCGGGATTCCCCATTCCATGTACATGGAAAGCGCCGCAAATTCATTCATAGGACGAGGCGCATGGCTATCATTCCAATCGATTCAGCGTCCAAATGTCAGTGGAAAACAATACCCCACACGCCTAAATCGCCAAAAATCTCGAAAAATCCATTTTTTGAAAACACATTTTGACTTTGGAATGGCAGGAACGCTGTTAGCTTGTCCAGATATTTTGAAGACAGGCGATTTCTCAGCTAGTTGATGGGGCTCCTCATTTTGAACAGAAAACGCTGCAAATTTATACACTTTCCAATGCTATTTATGGGTTGGTTATACTCGAGACCAGGAGCACAAGGGTCTCACTTCCATTTTGACCATAACCTTTTACGTGCCAATCGTTCCGGACCCATTTTCATTGGATTTACCGTCCAAAATTGATTGAAAAATGATACCCCACACGCCTAGGTACCGAAAATCTCGAAACATATCATCAAAATGGTAGAAAAGACATCCATTAGACCCATAACTTCTTCCGGTGGGTGCCAACCGTTCTGGGACCCATTTTTTGGATTCAGCGTCTAAAATTTAAAGGAAATGATACCCACACGCCTAGATCACAAAAATCTCGATACCCCCATTTTTTGAAATACACATTTTGACCCCCTGCACCCCCCAAATTTGGTCCGATCGGGCTGATAAGTTTCGAGGAACCAAATAAACCCGGAAACGGATTCCTGACCAAAATTTCAGATTTTTTAGAAAAATTTTCTACTACCAAAAAACGGCCGCGACGGCGGACGGACATTTTGGTTTTGGTTGGTTATTCCTTGAATGTTTTCAAGCAACCCACTTTTCCCACCCACAATCATAAAATTTTGAGCCGGATTGGATCCTGGTTCCTTCCATTAGACAGCACACGAAAAGATCAGATTCAGATTTTTAGAAAGTTGTCTACTAGCATAATGGGCGTGGACGGCGGACATTTGCTTGGGTTGCCGTCAGCTCGATCAAGTGGCCAGATCGTACTGCAGTCCCCTTGCAGAGGGATCTGAATGGTTTGTTGGAAGCAGCACAAACGAGCGAAATGAAGATAGCCAGGATACGAGAATGGGTTGACACTGCATGGGCTGACACTCCAGTTCTTCCCAATGTCTCACAGCGCCTGAACATGGATCATGTGGAATCCTCATATGAGACTACCAACTCCTCACCGGCCATGTAATTTCAGTGCGGTCACCCTTTGGAAGACGGCAGAGCACGTCCTGCGGAGCTGCCCCCTATACAACAATGAGCGTCAAGTCATGGACAGGCACAATTCAGTACAACGGCCCACTATGCTCTTTGGTGGAGTCCAGAAATGCATGGAAGAACTTCGATGCATTTGCACAAGCCAAAGTTCTCCTAAGAGGCGAGGCAGCAGCAATGCCGTAATTAATTCCAATTAAGAACCTTGCCCTCAAAATTCCCTGTAAAATCCAGCTCCTCCACTTGGGCCATCCCAGACGCATAGCGATCAACGCTGGAGAGGGCAAGGATACTATAAAACCAAGAAGTGAAGACACATGCAAGTGAATGGCTGCAAAGGGCCAGAAGGGCCTCAGATGCAGACCGAACAGAAAGAAATCCTCGGACATTTGCTTATTTTGATCTATACACCTTGTGATGCTCAGAGAACAGTTTTTAGGCCGCATTGGAGAGATTGACTTTTTGCATGAAAACAGGTTGATTATTCAAGAAATGACTAACCAAAAATAGCACCAAATGGGGTACATATGCACTGTCGGGGGCCCCTGTCATGGCGCCCTAATATATCGATATGTCCTGTCAAGCAAGGTAATCGATTTTGTGACGTCACAATAACCCTGTAATCCATAATGAAGCCACTAATAAAATGTAAAAAGACCACTAATAAAACCACAATAAAACCCACATATTTAGACAATAGTCAATCATAATGTATGATTGCAGTGACGTGTTGACATGCACACGTAAATCACTGCCCTGGTCAGACCTGCCATCTCTTATCATGACAGTAACATCGATACAGTGATCTCGAAGTCAAAATCGATATTTAGACGCCTAATCAAGCAAGTTATCAAGGGGCCCCCGACAGTGCATTTCAACCCCAAATGGGGAACAAATGGAGTACATAGCAACCCTGCTAGACACCCACCACCAATGGAAACATCTCCTAACATATTCAGTGCAGCCAGTAATTCTCGGGAAACTTATCATTTCTTGACAATTATAATTTTGACGGCGTTAAAACATTCCCACTCAAATCCTCCTTCCACATACTACTAAGTTAAACCAAATATTATGTCTAGTTTACGTCAAAGCATACTTGGACTTCGTCGACATTCATGGAAAGCAGCCACAGGATAGTCGCTGCTTTGCAGAACGAATCACGGTTACTGATGTAATATTTGAACAGCAATTCATTCAGGACGGTAAATCCGTTGTATTTCTCTGTTAACTGAAAGAAAAACAATCATTTAGAACATTGCTGAAACATAGAAACCATTGACTGATAGTGTGAATAGCAGTCCACTCCATAGGTTACTTAAGCGTCGCGTCACTTTTCTCCCTAACGCTTTTCGGTTTGCAAGGTAATGGTAGCAAAAAAATCATTTAATAAATTAAAAACGCTGCAAATTCCTTCACAGTAGTTGGCTATTTCTTGGACAAGGAGCATGGAGAGTCATTCCAATCGATTCAGCATCTAACATTTAGTGGGAAGCAAAAGGATATTACTCCAAACGCCTAGGTACCTGAAAGTTCAGATAATCCACTTATCAATCCACTTGAAAATCCAAATAGGAAGTAGGTGCCCATTTTGACCCAAACCCCTCTCCAACTAATCGGTCTGGGATCCATTTTAATACATTCAGCGTTCAACATTTATTAGAAAATGATACCCCACACGCCTAAATCTCGAAAATCCATTTTTTGAAATACACATTTCGACCCCTACCTACCCCGCCTAAATTTGGTCCGATCGGGTTGAAAAGTTTTGAGGACCGATCTAGGCCGGGAACCGACCCCTGACCCAACTTTCAGATTTTTAGAAAATTGTCTACTACCAAAAACTCTAGATCTATATCAAAAAAGTCCGTCCGCCGTACGCCGACTTTGGTAGTAGAAAATTTTCTAAAAATCTGAAATTTGGGTCAGGGGTCCGCTCCCATCTCTAGTTGGTCCTCGAAACTTTTCAGCCTGATCATACCACTTTTGGGGGAAGGGGGACGGGGTTAGGGGTCAAAATGTGTATTTTTGAAAATGGATTTTCGAGATTTCTAGCACCTAGGCGTGAGGGTATCATTTCCACTAAATTTGGAGCTGAA
>CM034000.1:5949469-6009285 GCA_019603395.1 Cyrtorhinus lividipennis
ATTACGCGGGCTAGCGTTCCGTCGTTTAAAAGTAATGTGGAAAGAACCGTTTCCGCCAACCATTTGAAATGAAAAACCTCCAATTTGACATGTAAAACCTCTCATTTGACGCGAAAATGCCATATTTCCTAGGCTGGAGATCATAGAAGAACTTTTGTGGGATAAAGCACCTCTAATGGTGGACACAAATTAGTTGACGAAACATCTCTCAAAAATCTGCTTTCAAACTCGTTGATTAATAATTTTATAATAAAGAGTGACACTTGTGAAGGGTATAGTTTTGTTTTTATCGCAACACTACTCTTCATTTTACGGCCAACCTTGGCATAAATTAGAAACAGCGCGCACGCGTGGATTTTCCGCTCGGGGACGAAAGCCGAGTTGAAAACGAATTAATTGTGTAATCATGAAACTGTGTGAAAAAGTCGCCTGAGAATCAATTTTTTTCTGATTTTCACAAATCAAAACAATTCTGTATTGTGGATCCGATGTTCAGTGTGGGATAATGAGAGGATATTAGGGTTTGTTATGGCTTCACCAGACATAGTTTAGGTTATCGAGGATTGTGTTCAATAATATAATTTGTGTATTCGTGAGAGCATTTAGAATCTTACTATTACTAAAAGTACATTTGGCCGATTTTGATGAACAACATAATCTTCATCTATCGGAAACCGTCGTAACTGATGACATAATTACTAATGATAGTTTTTAAGAAGACGTGCAAATTAGGAAGGTATTTAAATACCTTTATTTGCAAATACCAGGAAGAGGTGATTACAACTTCTTTTCTTCCTTGCTTTTGTGATGAAGGGCACCAACCGTCACAAACCGACGATAAGTCACTAATTGGGAGCCAAAGTCGTGTGGAATTTTATTTTCAAGAAATGTCTACAACACGATAACTTTGAGGGCAAGGCGAGGAAGCTGCGGTTTCTGATGGGAGTTCTAAACGCGGAATGAAAACGGCACGGAGGTCGCAGGAGGTGGAGTCACCTGGTGGCAGCGCGCAAGTTGCATCCCTCTGGCGACCCCCCCCCCCCCCCCCAAGGGGTTGACGCCGGCTCGATTGAGTCTGGATTCCGCCAAACAGCTGCCTCACGGACAGTGGACATAAGTAAAAGCAGCGTCCTGACTGCTATGTCCATCGTGACGGGACTTCCAGAAGCCCAGGACGTCACCACCTGTCGATTCTGGACATAAAACTTAATTCTGGGAATTGCTTTGCTCAAACCTCAGCGCTTCTTCAGCTGCTACCCTAAATCTCTTTTATTCCTCACCAGGGGCCTATTCCAAGAAAACTCTTCACTCGTGTTCATTGTTTAGAAATCCAAACTGTCCACTCTACAACAAAATTGAAGATGAATACTGCCAAATGAAAGTGGTAGATGTCCTCCCTTTTTCCTGGTTGATTTCTCACCATTGGGAATAGCGTGAATAGCCAATCTCGTATCCATAATTATACTACCCGGTATATCGAGAATATTGAGTTGACACTCGGAGTTTATTACTAGCCCTCACTACTCATCAGGAAGGCAAAGGGTTTTCAGCTGATCAAAACCTCAACTCAAACGCACGCCATCTTGGGATGCTAGTTCTCCCTTCTCGTCCTGTCTTCTTTGGCTCTCCTCTGAAATAAAATCTCCTCTAAAATCCCATCTTCTGAATTCATCCTGTTTCAAATACTTGTTTTCCTCGCCTCTACTGAAGAAATACATCCTGTGTTGAGAACAAAGTAGTTTACTTCAGTATCAAATAACAGATTAGACACCAGATTATTTGGTGAGTTCTTCAGTACTTGAGTACTTCAATATTCTTGATTTCGTACATACCGAGGTTACCTAGGGGCACTAGGTGATAGGAATTAGATCAAGAAATACTCATATCAAGAGAAATACTCAAATCAATATCAAGAAATACTCGCGAGTAAAATATGATTCTACACCAAAACATATTATCTAGAGTGAAATGAAGAGTCAATAGTTGTCGTGTTATTGATGTTTTGGTGGAAGAGTCGATACCCTGGATTTCAAATGAAGATTTTCCATTTTTTGGTTGGTTATTCCTTGAATAATCAACCTATATTTTCATTCAGAAAGTCAATCTCTCTGATTTGCTCTAAGAAATGGTCTGGGTATTTCAAGGTGTCTAGATCAAAATAATAAATGTCCGTCCGCCGTCTTCTGTCCACGCCAATTTTGAGAGTAGAAAATTTTCTAAAAATCTGAAATTTTGATCAGGGACCCATTTCCGGCATTTGTTGACCCTCGAAACTTCTCGGCCCGATCGGATCAAATTTGGAGGGGTTAGGGGTCAAAATTGTGTACTTCGAATAATGAATTTTGATATTTTTTGCGATCTAGGCGTGTGGGTATCATTTTCGACGAAATTTTTAACGCTGAATCCAATATGACGGAACCCGGAAACCCGGAACGATTGGCGCCCAGTAAAAGAGCTTATGGTTCAAAATTTGTACTGATCTACCCATTTTGAATTTGTTTTTTCGAGATTTTTGGTACCTAGGCGTCCCGGTCCGAGGAATAAAAACCCGTAATTTTTTTTTTTTTTTTTTTTTAAATTTTATTTTTTTATTTTTATTTTTTAAGCAGAGTATCCGATGACTTTGCCGAATATTTGGGTTCTCTTCAAATATATAATTTATGAGATTATTTACATTTAAAATATAATTTCGAATGGATTTTATTTAAGAATTGAATCTTCTAATAATTGGTATTAAGAATAAATTTTTTCGCACAACTACAACAAATTATATCGCTAATGTAATTTCATAGAAGCAGTGTCTCGTTGATTTTCATCAAGCTGTGATAGGGTCTGTATTTACTAAGGTGTAATGGTGTTTTTATTATCAGTCGCCTATATTATTGTGAAAACGTACCTTTGTCCAACATGTCAATTTATTTCTCGTCTGAGGATTCGGACGACGATCTTCCCCCAAGATCAACACGTAGGGTTGATTACGCACAGGGAAAGAGCTAATTTTAACATAAGGGACCCAACATTCAAGAAATGGCGGTTTGGTTCGATAATCAACCAAAACTGAAATGCTGATTGGATCAAAAGGAGGCCGCTTAATGTTGGCGATAATTACGAAGGGTTTGAATCACTTAAAATACCCCACGTGATCAAAGGCGACGATGACTGCCAACACGGAGAAACAAAGTGATAACTCATCAGATAAAACAGATTCACGAAGATTGTCGACATTTAGACGTTGCCACCAACGAAACGAACGATAAATTAAACGGTACATCGCGTTTTTGGCTCGAGTAACTGCGGGGAATTTTTATGAAGGAGAATGTTAAAAGAAGAGTGCGCTAAGTCGTCGAAAACTATGGGAAGCGAGCCAAAACTAACATAATACCTACCGACAAGCTTCAATTCCCATCGACATGTGAAATAACGAGTGCCAACTGATTGCTTGACCTATTTCCAACCTATAACAACATTAATTTGACAATAATTATTTGTAGAGCAAGAGCCGAAAATAATTATAGTTGGACGAAATTGAACAATTGTTAATTTTAATTTGAGAAGCACGATGGCTTCACATCAGCAACTGACAGTGTGTGGAGTGGCTCGGGGGTTGGTTTCCACCCTCTAATTTGGCGTTTCGTGGGGACGCCGATTCGTGGATTGGTCAAGTTTTAGACAACCTCACCCTAAATAAGAGTGAAACATGGGACACGTGAGAATAAATGTGCAAATCATTTCGCAGGGGTTGGTTATTCCTCTGACCGCAGCATGGAGACTCATTCCAATCGTCCTGAGTCCCAAAATGAGAGAAAAACGATACCCCAAACGCCCAAAGTCACCGAAAATTCGAATATGGGAAAACGTGGGTGTGCATGTTCCCGGACTCATTCCACTCGATTTAGCGTCCGAAATATAGTGGAAACGATAACACGACCCTAAATCGCCGAAAATATCGAACATGGGGAAACAGTGGGTGTGAGTGTCCTGAACTCATTCCACTCGATTTAGCGTCCGAAATATAGTGGAAAACGGTACCCCATACGCCTAGATCGCCGAAAATATATTTTTCCAAAAACACAGCCAAAAAGTTTCGAAGACCAACTAGAGCCGAAAATGGGTCCCTGGCCAACATTTCAGATTTTTAAAAAAAAATGCTAGGTACGACTACCAAAAACGGCTTGGACGGTGGACGGAAATTTGCCCTTTTTGAGCTAGGCACCTGATGCGCCTAGAAAATATGTTTGGGGCAAAACGGAAAGGTTGTTTTTCTGCATGAAAACATAGGTTGATTATTCATGGAATAACCAACCATAAGGGCCGTATCAAAAAAAATTATTGTTTTGTGGTATACGTTGTTGAGATAGATTTGATTAAAATGAAAGTTGTGCTTTTCACATATAAATAAATAAAAGTTTAAAAATAAAACCAGGTTAATGAATTTTTATTTTGTTGAGAATTATTCTTTTCAACACGCCTAGTAGTAGACAGCCCTTTGGAATGGAGACATTTTCAATTAAAAGTTCTTGCACGGTATAGCTTATAATATCCACAAGTTGTCTCGGTTCTCTTGGAGTAATGGCTCCTCACGCTGTTCTGCTATCTTGAATGAATTTCATTTCACCCCTTGCCTCGAACTAAATTCGATCTCCAAACTCCGTTATCTTCAAATTACTGTTTCCAGAGTGAAGACTAAGTTCATTTGGAAATGAAATTAGCTTTCAACCGTCTTTTTACCCATTCTGATTCTCACCTCATCGCTAACTGAAAGTTACTGCTCTTGTCTACAACTAATAAGACAGTTGCCCTCCTAAGATGTAGAAATTACTTGTTGTAATAAGCCCCTTATCGTCGCGACACTTCCTTAGGAAATACCCACTCGTAACTTGGTCTATCCGTCCTTCCAGCAAAACTATCGCAATACGAGGAAGTCGGAGGAAACCAGAATTGAGAAGGGAGAGCCCGGCAAATAAGTTTTTCCATCTAGACAAATTCATTAAAATTATTACCACCGTTATGTTTATCAAGAACCCTTAAACCTGCACAGGGCCTACTGCGTTTCTCATCTCCGAAAATGATCAATTTTACTTGAAGTGATGTGAGAGTTTCTTTATGATTACGATTAGAGCTTCTGTGATTAGGCTGTGGGCGAGTTTAACCGATTTCAGAAGGAATAGAACGGCAAATTTGTTCCTAGGGTGGGAAATGAGTACACCACATTTCCCTGGTGGATCAGTGGGGAGCTGAAGTCGATGTGAGGAGGAAGTCGTTTGCCCATCGGCGGTATAAGGAGACCAGGGATGACGATGATTATTGTGTGTTTACCGATCTGCGTGATTGTGAAGAAACTTTTTGCTCGGAGCAACTGTTGCTATCGCTGTGCGATCATTGCTGAACGATAATGACTGGCCAACCAGCTCGCAGCGTTTCTCAAAGGGGGTGGTCGTGGAAGGGCTTCTCTGTCAGCCATGATGCTCACCTTCCTCCGTCAACTAAACTCGATCGACTAGCGATTACTACTTCTCCCTTGAGCGACTATAGCAGCTCTGCGATCAACGCGAGCGTCACAAGCGTGAGTCGCTTGACGCAAAACGGCTCCACAGAAAGACAAAGAAGGTGTACTCAGCGATGATCGCAGAGCTATCATTGCAACAGTTGCCCTGAGCAAAGCGCACCTTGAGACACTGAGCAGGCGCCTCTGCAGCCATCATCTCAAGGGTTTCCAGGCACAAATTTGTACCAGTATTAAGGCGTCTGGAATCATATGAATTATCAGAGTGTCATGCGGTTGGGCACGAAAATGGCCAGTACTTCTGCGGAGATCGCCGAATCCTTCGCCAGCAACATACTTCTCATTTGTATACTCTCTGCCTACCATCTCTCATCTCTGCTCTGGTGTCCTCAGTGAGTCGTCTTTCTCCATGTGCTCTGTTGATATCTTTGGGGACGCAGTTGAGCGGTAATGCTGTTGGACCAGTTGGACTACCACCCGTTCTTCTAAAATATACAAGTGGATGCAGTCTGCACGGACTTTGAAAAGGTGTTTGAGCGCGTGTCCCAAAGTTGCTGCTGCATAAGTTGGAGTTGTTTGGGTTTTGTGGTCCCCTGGCTTGGTTTGCTAGCTACTTTTCGAGTCTTAACATGAGGATTTGAGCTAGTGGCAGAGTGCCCCAGGGCTCCCACCTTGGACCATTGTTGTTCTTGGTTCTCATCAATGACCTATGGTTGTGCGGGTACTGTTTGACTCGTTGCTCGCTAGATGGTAAGACTTATTGGCGAAAATGTGTATTTTGAAGAATGGATTATCGAGATTTTCGGTAATCTAGGCAAGTGGGGTATCATTTTCAACTAAATTTTGAATCTTGAATCCAATGAGACGGGTCGCGGAACGATTGGCGCCCACCAGGGAGATAAGATGGAGATGATATCACTAATGAAATATTGAATATTCACATGCAGAAGTACGTTGGTTTAAGAGCACAGGCAAGCTATAGGATTTCTGGCAGACTAACAACCGTATTCGAGTCGTACCGCACGAAATATTAGTCAGAGAGCGACGGATGTTGGCAACGATTTAGATCCAATCGATGTACGAGTGTCACTCGACATATAGAAGCGGGGTTCACAAATCGTCCAATACAGAAAATGCAGAAGGGTGTCGCGGATATAAAAACGTGCGTGGAGAAGCTCAATGGGTTTTTAACCGCCATTTAAAAATCTCACGTTTCGACGAAATTTGTTTCTTTCGTTCCAACGCCCTTTTTTCCGGGCGAGCTTGATGACTTTTGACGGCCATTATAAACAACTGACTTTTGGTTGAAAGTGCTCCCTTTGCCATTTTTAATCGTTATAGGCGTAATATATGTCGAAAAATGGACGATGGCGCGGCGTGCATTCTAAACGTCCGCACGTGTGAATGGCACCAGGAACAACATATGAAATACATATATGGAATAGGAGATACCAAATTAGGTTTTTTAATGTTTACAAACTAATCCTCATCTTTACAAAAATTGTCCGTTCATTAATCTCATGATTCTTCTGCTGGGTATTGTGAGAAAGCAGACCAGAGGCGAGAAGGTCGTTAAGAGGAGGTATTTAACCATATTACCTAAGATACCTATATAAAAGCAGATGGAGGCCGAGCAGAGCGTTTTCATCAAGTGCGATGGGCACCGAATCCGATGAGTTGATGCTCAAGATTACTTTAGTCGTTAATTTTTGTGAAACGTTTACGACGAAAGAGATAATTCACTGCGTCTCGCAATGAGTCATCGAGCGGTACTTCAACAAATTTGTAGACGTGTTGATGACGCAAAAATCTTTTGTAGACAATAACACGATCACTGATACCGTCACTGCCCATCCATGCTATGTTTGCAATCTGTGCCCAGAAAGCATAAGCAACATGGGGCCGTTTCTAGGAAAACTTATTAATTTTTCAATAATTATCTTGTTATTTATAAATTTTGAATTCAAGAAGCTGTGTGTGAAATATAGGACTGACAGAGAGAGGTTGAAGCTAAACGGCCATGTGCAGATGGTCAGTCCTTGGATGGGTGACCGCTTGCAAGCCCCGTTTACCTAGTAAAGCAACGGGTAGAATAACACCAAAGTTCATTTCTCATAAGAAGCGCAATAAAACGGCTCAATGTACACGTAATCAAGCAACTTCAGTTGGATGTACAGTATGAATTACATCAGCTTTCACCAGCAATGTTCTGATGACGAAAAGTAATTCCTATATGCTGATGCAAAACAACAATAGCAATGTGTGTTTAAGAATGGGTTGTATCTAAGTCTCCAAATAATTAGGAATGCATATCGATACAGGATATATCAAAACTATCAGTAGAGGATAAAACAAAAACATATATGTTGTATCGATACATCAACTTTACGATACAATAAAGTATCAATATTTCTAGACCAACACGAATTGATATCGTTATTATTTGTGTCTGCCATAGCCCAATAAGGACAGGAGGAGAATGAAATACTACCTTTGTTTCATTATCATTATCACGCTTATGAGATATAATTGATTGCTCGAGTGCTGAAGTTATGGTGATTGTGTAGAGCATCACAAGGGAGAAGTAGGAAGAGTGCGCTGTGGGTTCATTATATTGGTTGGTTATTCATGGTTCACAAGTACTCATATAATCCTATCCAAAATGAATACATAAATGGCTGTGTTTCTTCTTTCATCAATCTAAAAAAAAAAAAA
Organism: Cyrtorhinus lividipennis; assembly: GCA_019603395.1. Classification (NCBI taxonomy): domain Eukaryota; kingdom Metazoa; phylum Arthropoda; class Insecta; order Hemiptera; family Miridae; genus Cyrtorhinus; species Cyrtorhinus lividipennis. The sequence continues at coordinate 5,957,688 of CM034000.1, forward strand.
ATACAGACAAACACAGATATTTGCAAGGCAACACTGGGCGGCCTTCTTCCTCCAACTGCTTCTCCTCAATTCGAGTTATGAATACAGTCATTCGTTAATTTTCATAACAAACTTCGTCGAGAGTTGCGTGGAATAATATTTCCAGTGAATAATAATAAGAATGTTGAATAAGACGCTCAGCACATCCCATGAAACCCTATAAAGTCGCAGTTTTGTCTTTTTACTACGCGTTGTTACTTTTTAAATATTTGCTTTCCATACCGATTACCGTGAGTGGAGATTTTACGAGTTAAGCTGGTAACATTCACGATACAACCCCGTTTTCAGATGAAATACTGCCTACACTTCCCATTTTCATATATTTGGGTAATCACTCATTGAGCACGTGGCTGGTTATGACAGCCATCCATCTCCACTGGTGGGAATTAATCAATTTCACAAACTCCCTTCGAAAGGGCGTTCGAATTTCCACGGATATTTGAAATAATTAAAAATTACGTTATCGGTTCATAGCGGGTCACAATCCCGCTGGTAGAAATGGCCGTATCCCATGAACGCAATTAACATGAGCTGCTCTGAGTTTGATACATCTCATGTTTCAATTTCATCAGATCGATGGTTTCAACCCCCTGACTCAGGTAATACGACTTTCCGATGAGAGGCTTACGGATATCACGTGAATAATCAAATCCCTCAATTGGTTTCGCAGATTACTATTCGTTATTAACCCACTACGTACCTACTCCATCTAGATTTCGTCGTTTTCTCCGAAATATAGAGATGTAGAGAGCTTATTGTAAGGATACTCTCTACGGAGAACAATCCCGATCAGGAGTCATTACATAAATATAAATAAAAACGCTGCGAATTCTTTCACAGGGGTCCGTTATTCCTCGGACCAGGAGCATGGAGACTCATTCCAATCGATTCAGCGTCCAAAATTTAGCGGAAAATGATACCCCATATGCCTAAATCGTTTTGCACTTAAATTTGGACTCAGGACCGATTGGAATGAGTCTCCATGCTCCTGGTCCGAGGAACAACCAACCCCTATGAAATTCTGTCAATGTAGCTTATTCTAAAATAAGGTTCAATAAACTATATAAACAGGTATTGAAAAAAATAAAATATTTGACTTGATATAGCATTGATGAGTGGTAAAAATTTCCTCATAGAATTGGAGGGTATGTATGAAAATAAGAAATATGGATATTCTCTTTCACATTGAGGCGCCTTAGGTTTTGCTTAATTATTCTCCTTGGATTAATACATTTTTATGCTCACATTGGCCGGAAAACATAATTTTCTCTCCAAACTTTTACCTTGTATGTTTTATTGTGTGTGGAATCCAAATCCACGAAGGACAGTTTTATAAAAGGTATTTTTTAGAGAGAAAGTCTGATCAATCTAATCATCAGAGTTGTATGTATCATCACTCATTTTCACACGTAGTACATCATACAGGTAAACGTGTTCGTCTCGTCACAACATTCATTTCCTTAACTAATTACGAGACGAGATCCCTAGTGCTCATGTACGTCTTCATCATAGATAAAGTCAAGCTGTCCGGGATAAACCTAAGCTATGTTGACGATGATTGATGTCCATAAGGGCTCTCCCATTCTAAGTGTTGTCGCTTGAAGGGCAGCAGCTCGTTAAGTCTTGTGAGGATGCGTTATTCAAGACGTATGAAATTTCGAAGAGGATCCAACAAGAAAATCGTAATGTAAAACATCTTCTAAAACTAAGTTGGTTCCGCGAAAAGATCCTTTTTCTGAGTTATTTCCACTAAGTATTTGTAAAATACGAGAATCAAGGTCCACAATAATAAGCCAGTGATGAGTCGATGAAATCTTCCTTTGAGCTATTTTCAAACTCCATATAAATTCTTGTTCTCATCGCTTTGTCTAAATATGTTCGGAAAAGAATTCGAGCGGAAAACCCCCGTTATTTCATACCAGGAAGAAATGAAGTTCACGAGTGGGTATGAAAACAACGAGTTCAACTCACCAGCTATTGCGAAGAATTTTAGCTCTTTCTCTCGCCGTGTCTCGTCTCCTGGTGAACGCCCCATTCCATCTTGATATATCTCTACGCACGTTTTTCCAGTCCGGTTTTTTTTCTATTTTTTGAGAGAGGGAGGTTGCAAACCAGGAACGTGAGGTGAATTCAGGAAATACTTTTGGAGGGGAAATACCCGATTGTCGAATCCCGTGAGGCCAAGACCGACTCGATTTAGGCCTTGGCTGTTGAAACGATCCGGTCGTCGCTGACTCCTCCGATGAGTGATTTGTATTCACCCACGTGCGGCTTACAATGGCATCTGATCACTTCCTTCGTATAGGGGGGAGTGTTTCAGAGACAGTGAGGGATTTCAAAGGTGAGTTCGGGAAGGTCAGATTCGAAAATTGAGCTTGTCGCAATGCGCTAAATTTGTACCCAACTTGTGAGTGGGTTCAGCTCATGGGTTGAATGCTGACTGCTTTTGGTCTTGGTTCCTTTATATAAGATGTTACTGATGCTTTTTAGCACTTTTTGTGCTAAAGATCCAAAAATACAATCGTAATTGAAGAGCTTTCTTTCAAAACGGCTTATATCCACTTTTAACTTTTTGTGGGGAAATGAGAAAAACAGATTTCATGATGAAGCAAATTTTCCAGAGTTCCCAAATTTTCCAAATAGTTTGTATGAAGAACCGTCAACTATACCGTAAAATTTCGAAAATCAGGCTCTTGTTTTGGAGGAGGAACGGCCATTTGTAATTTGGATATAAGCCCGTTTGATGAAAAACGATGGATATAAGCCGTTTTGAAAAAAAAGGGATTTGTGCTGTTCAAAGAAAACTCACATTTCAATTTCTTTTTTATGTAATATTAATACAATGTAAACTTGTAAAAAAACAGTGGAAAATGATATAATATAATTCATATATAAGGATACATATATGATATATAAAAATAATTCAATAAGCTCAAGTTCAAGTCAATAAGCAATTTTTTGAGAAGTTCTAATCGGCATTTAATTGAGTAAGTAAATATTAAAATTTAGTATAAATATTAAACGAGAAAAAATGGGTATTTAAATATGTAGTTCGTCGCAGTCTAGGTCAAGGCAGTCACATTCATTGGCCTCATCAATCTCAGCAGATTCTTGATCCAGTAACGGTAGATTTTTCTATTCTTTTTGAGTATGACGTAATTCGGGTCAACATCCAGATATTGCTTGTCCCTCTCTTGTTGACGGATCATCGTGCGTCGATCTTCTGTTACTTGAGCCCCGATTCAAGTCACTCACAGTACCTTCCTCCATCAAGTTCGATAAGACGACAAAACATAGATGCGATGACAATGACACAACAAATGAAATCAAAACACGGAAATCGACGAATGGAAACCAAACAGTATCAATGTTCAAAATACGCATAATCGCCGGTAGTTTGTTTACAATCCACACTGCCATTCGCACAGGAAAAGCTTTGAGCGCGCCCAGTGTTAAACAGAAGTGCCCAAGAGTGATGGCAACACCACCTGTTATGAGAGTCGTTTATTTCTGATTTTTCTCGAGTCATGTCTAGTGTTTCCCTCTAACAGTTGGGGAGCGAACCACATTCAAATTCGAAGCGGAAAATCTTAGTTTGGATATAAGCCGTTTTGATGAGAAAGGAACTACTAACATACTAGTAATGGATGGATATGAGCCACTTTGATAAAAAAGACCTTATTGAATATAACGGGGTGGATATAAGCCATTTTGTTGGAAAACAGATTTTTATCAAGCTTTTAGAGGAGGATAGGAACCGTTTTGGAAGAATCCGTAAAAAAAACTAAAAGTGTGAAAAGTGGATATAAGCCGGTTTGAAAGAAAGCTCCTCAATTATTGTTAGTTTGGACATCAGGTGCTTGTGGCAAGGCCTACAGAGGATGATGAGCGCGGTGACAGCTGAATGATTCAAGGTTATAGTGATGCACCATAGAGCTTGGTCCATACTTGTATGTACTCATGCGCTATATTCTATTTAAAAAAATAATAGTAATTAAAATGAGCGTTTTGGCCAATATGCCACTGCCAGTCTACACAGCTTCTTTGTCTTCAGCTTCAGGTGACAACCTACCATGGGTTGGCTATATTTGTGTATTCTTGCAAAATAATTATTATTATCATGGCCACAGAAAAGCTTTTGTCACTGTTAGTGTCCTTCTTCTTCTCCATTGTCTACCCACAGTTTGAATACAAAGAACAAGAAGTATATTATTGTAACGATTTATATTCTTTGTTAAATAATTTATTACAATTGTTCACTCAAATACACTGTCCTCATTCACACACTTACACATTGTCACAAGGTACAATATGCGCAGTGCTTGTTGCACTAATTTATAACAAGTCTATATTTGGACTCTGAACTGAACTGAACTCTGTGGCGTTCCTCGGTCCCTTTTATGCTCGCTCTCATGGTCAAGAACCTTCTCGAGTCTTCTCTGTTTCTGGGAACTCAACGTGTTGTCTCGAGCAAACGGGAAGGATCCAGCCAATTTGATAGGATGCACGAATGTTCAAGAGTGACCCTTAGCCCTCCATGTGTCATTGACCTTGTAATGCTGATTGCCCAGGAGACTGGTGCGGGTGTACCTAATCTCCCAACACTATCATGGCCACAGAAAAGCTCTTGTCACTATTATTGGCCTTCTTCTTCTTCTTCTTTGTCTATCCACAGTTTGAATACAAAGAACAAGGAGAATATTATCATGGCCACAGAAAAGCTCTTGTCACTATTATTGGCCTTCTTCTTCTTCTTTGTCGATCCACAGTTTGAATACAAAGAACAAGAAGAATATTATCATCGCTATAGAAAGGTTCTCATCACTATTAGTTGCCTTCTTCTTCTTCTTTATCTATCCACAATTTGAATACAAAAAACGAGAAGACTTTACATCATATTTTACTCGTGAGTTTTTCTTGATAAATCAATAATTCCTAGCACATAGTTCCCCTGGTTAACCTGGGTATGTACAAAATCAAGAAGACTGAAGTAACTCATCCAATAATCTAGTGTCTAGGAGACTTGGTACAGATGAAAACTATTTTGTTCTCAACATGGGATGTATTTCTTTAGTATAAACAAGGGAACCAAGTATTTGGATCAGGTTGAATTTAGGAATCGGGATTTCAGCTAAGTGTAGTATCATAGATGAGAAATAGAAAGACAAGAAGGAAGAAGGAAAAGGATTGAAAGCAAGAAACTATGATATTTGAGATCCGTGAGATCGATTCCTCTGAGATTAGAATCCAGAATGTTGAGTAGGCATAGGAGTTTACCCTGTTCTGAGACAGAGACCCAACAGAAATGGATTGGAGCTTATATTAACCCACGGTGATGTGTTATTTCTAGGAGGACCCTTTGAGGACTTGATGTATTACGAGTAGTTTCAACAGACTCGAAAGTTGGGTAGATGTAACCCACGATCGACTGTATCCTCCAACCGCATACAGTGATGAGACGTCGCAAGCTCAAATTAATGGTTACTTAGCACAAGTGGCCGAGGAGTCATCAATATAGACCTTTTCAATGGTTCGGAACACCAATCGCGCAGACCATTCAAAACTGTCCTTCCAGGAAGGACCATAGCCGGAACTATATCACGGAAACACTCTGAATTCAAGGGCTTTCGCCCATTGGACTCGCGGTTTTCCATTCATGCGCCAAATGGCGCCCCCTTGCCAACCGCTCGCCACAGGCAGTTTCTTCGTCTTCTCGCTTCGACCCAAGGCTCGAATAAAAGGCCCACGTAGGTCGAGACTGAGGTTATTCCGCGGTTTGAAGAAAACGGAACCTTCTAATTAATGACCGCAAACCCCACCAGTGGTGGCCACCTGCCATTTATCATTTAGAGAAAGCCTTCTCGGCAGGTGGTTTGAACTCTGACGTTTGATAAAGAAATAAAGTTCTACCAACGTTTTGTAGCTGGAGCTGAACCTGAAAGGCTCAAGTCCTTTTTTTGAACTTGAAGTTATTCAGTTCGGTTCAACAACACTTAAAGGCTCCATTGCGTAATGGGCGCTTTACAACATGACCAACAACCAACTTCAAAAAATGAAAATATAAAAAATCTAGCTTTAATGAGCCGTTAATGGCTTCCCTCTGCTGCCCTAATTAACCATCTACTTGAAGGCTGAAGATCTCATTCTCTACCTACATTTTTCACGGCGCGGTAACGTGCCGTTGTGACCACCAAATGACAAGAAAAATAAACTAAGGTGGCTAAAATTGTGTTTAAAGACACATTGGACTCAGCTAAATTCAATGAAGAATAAATATTTCTATTTTATTCGATAAACTTATGTGTTGTGTTGATTAAAAATAACTTTTTCTCGATATTCATAATGAGTTGTACCCATGGGCTGAAAATTGGTCAATTTCTATTTTTCGTTACGTTGTCCATAACTATGAAGTGGGAAAAACGTGGAGGTGGAAGGTTTTTTTGTCTCAAAAAAGCTAAACACTGAATGGTGACGTCACAACCTGCGTGGAAAGTGAAATGACAGTTACATTTCTGACATAAAACGTGAAGAACTACAATAGCAGTTCTTGCAGACAATTGTAGACAACTGAAACTTCCTTCCTATGGTTTTGTTGTTGTTGTTGTTGTAAACAAACCTTTGTAAACAAGAGGCACCAGGTCACTCCAGATAAAATACTGACCCAAGCGCAGCCACAGGCAGTTTTTGGAACCAATGATACTCAGACATCAAGGTGGATCTCACATGAGTTGTCTCAACAGTGGCAGGAGGGAAGACGCTGAACGCTGACGTCACCAAATTTGCTTTAATTTTTAAATAATTATGATTTCAAGCAAAAGTGATGTTGGTTTATCATACTCTCCAAAACACCCCTTTTTTATTTTATTATTTTTTTTTTTAACAATACTGGTTAGGTAGGTACATTTTCTTGTAGCTGGCCAGAAAATATGAAACCGACCGAAAGAATTGCGAACATAATAGCCTTCGCCACAATTGAGAAGTTGATCGCTGAGGAATTACCTACAAAATACTTGAAGAAAAGATCCGACCATTGGTTTCCTGTTCCTGTACTTTACGACCCTCTCACACGGTTAACTCCATCATTTCTCCGGTTGCCGTTATTTCAAATATTGCCTCTCGAGTTTTTCACTTCGTCGAATCGATTTTTTTCCCCTGCGGTTGAGACCACTTTATTGGTAAACTTTTCACGTGATTTACGTTTCTCTCTCCGATATAGACAGAGGAAAAGTGAGAAGCAATACTTGGGACAGGGCTAGCGGATAGCGGACATTTTCTCTCTTTGGTGGTAGTAAAGACTGGAGACAGTGCGGGGTCTTGTGCCCTTATTACGGTGTTATATCACGATTCAGGCGAACACTGTTATTTCCTACCCGCACGTACAGTTCAATACGGTTAGATTACTTTTAAAGTTATTTTACGGAAGGAGTAGGTACTTCATCATATAGAAATGTTCATTCTGAGAAAGAAGAACACGGACTGGTGAGGCGGAATTTTTGTGTTTGAAGTGCTTTTTTGGTTCATTCTTTGAATAATTAACCAAAACCGAAATTTCCGACCGTATCACGGTAGCCCCAGAAAAGAGTAGAGTGGAAGTATAACGATTAAGTATAGCGGTTAACACGTTCGCTCCGGGTCACGCGCTCAGCGCGTGAGCTCTAGTTTAATCTGTGTGTGTCACACGCGCCTGGCGCGTGAAGGCAGCCTTCACTTCAGATCGCTCCCAGTATACCAGAGAAATCGAACATATTTCTACTTCCCGCGCCAGCTTTGAACCTTCTGAAGGTACTGTAAACGTCGGAGTCAGCTGGGGTGTTGCTAAGATGCAAAAAATTAAGTCCGAAATACGGGACTAGTTTGGAGTTTTTTTGCCATTTTGCATCGTTTTAGTGGTCCCGCCCGGGCTCAGATTTCTTTCAGTGCTTCGCTTTAGTTCACGAAATACTTCGGTGCAAGTAGTTTACTCCAAGGTTTACTCACGCGTGAGCCGCACTGGGTTAGGAGCTCGCATCGAATTTCTTTCCACATGCGGCGCACTCACCTGGCGCGTTCCTATTTCAGATGACACCCGCACAGCTGCTCAAACGAGCTCAACAATTCCGCAGCGAACGTGTTAATGCAGTAATCGGTAAAACCCAAGAGTAGGGACCGTTGTCACTGATAAGTGCAAGTATCGATAGTACGCTCCGTCGAGCGCACTATCGATATACACGAAATATTATATCCCTGTCCGCCATATTTGTTTTTATAAAAACGAGAGAAAATACTACCTAAATAATAATAAAATAAATAAATAAAATAAAAATAAAATACTAAAATAGAGGCAGGTCATAGACGCCAAGTACACCTGAATTTACCAAGCTCTGAGGAATGGGGTTTCGTGATTGAACAGACAAGGATTCAATATTGACTTATAATGAACGCAAATTGACAGAACTATAAAATAGGGAATGTCTCGGCCGAGAAGGATATTGACTATTACGTAATCTAATTATCGAGTAGGCAGAAGTGAAGGGCTGAGGGCCAAATGAATTTACGGGATAGCTGAAGGCTCAGGAATGTTTGAGTTAACAGAACGGTAAAATGAAAGTGATTTGTTAGCGTCCTCCCCTAATTCCTTTCTCTTTTCCTAACGCACGGCAGACGAAATGCTACATAATGCGGTCACAATCTACAACTCTATGATCAGCTTTCTGGTGACTAAACGTCAGGGCTTGGGCCAGATTTAGATAGTTCGACTTTCGCGTTGCGAGGGTACGAGACAGAGTTATTTCGCCACTTACGTGTACCAACTTCTTGGGATGGAGACCACAGGGTGATGTTCTCTTCACGAGATAGAGGTATTTCGCCACTTACGTGTACCAACTCCTTCGGATGGAGACAACAGGGTGATGTTCTCTTCGCTGCTCGGCTTCGGTCAGGGGGAACGCCGTCCAGGCCGGAGGAGGCGAGGCTCTTTCCGACGGAGGTCCGACGACTGGCGGTGCGTGGGGAACCTAGACTATTGGCCGTCGAATCGGGCGCGAACGGATCAACACTCGGGTCCGACGGGGGATTTTCAGTTCGTATAAGGGCCCACTGTTACGGGAGAGGAATTGGCTGATCTCCCAATTCCCGAGTTCTCACCCTGAAGGAACCACGATACACTTGTTCCCTCAGGTCACTTTCACAACCACCGGCTTCACAAGGGGTTGATTTGCTTCGCGTCGGTTGTTCCGCTTCGATGTTCCGCTTCAGTTGTTCCGCCCCGAAACAGGTTGTTTCGCTGGGGTTGTTCCGCTCCGGTTGTCCCGCCCCGAAACAGGTTGTTCCGCCCCGCCCCTGCCTCGCAAAACACTTATTATCGATTATCGATAGTCACCGTAAGCGCGATATCATTGCTATCAGTTGATAACGTGACAGCGGTCCCTATACTTTGGATAAGCCCAGTAATCAATTCCCAGAACCGACATCAAGAACTAGTCAGCTTCATAATGTCCACCTCCAAACTGGATTTGCCTTGATCACTAAAACATGGTTCTTCTGTAATTTGCTGGAGAAGTGCCTGATATCCTTGAAATTACGACAGTTTGTGCAAGGATACTTTTACTAATATTTCATCTTGTTTTGAATAAAAGTAGGTTCGTACGTAAATGCTGGCAGAAAAGGCAACTCCTATAATATTGGGAAAAGATTTCCACAAAATTTGACCATTGACCAGTTCAACGCTCATAAATCGACTCAGGCGCAATTAAAATTGCTGAAAAACATTGGGAACGTATCCCAGACTTGACTCAAAAAGCTCTTTTCTCGGCTCCATTTCTCCAAAGTGACAAAACACGTCGTTTTTCGGTATCTCTTTCAGAAATTCGAATAGGTTGAAAGCCCTATTGACGGTTTTCAATGGTGAAAGACAAAAGGCCAGAAAAACGGTCCTTTTCCTTTCTTTTTTGCGCGGGTAATCTACAAAAGTGGAGGTTCTCTGAGGGTGCCCTCTTATTGACATAACACATAACCTCCCAATGACCACCTGGAACCAGCACTTCGTGCGATTAGAAACCGGTGTATGGGACCTTTCCTGGCTCTTTGAGCTCTTTTCAAGTGCCGAAGAGTTTCGTGAGCTCTGAAGTTGAATAAAATCGTACGCCGGAGACTCGAGCATACCAACGTTCCAGTCTCGTCTTACCAATCATTTTTAATTGCCCATGATTTCTCGAATAAAAATTCTAAAAAGCGGAGATTGGTGGTGGATTACCGGATGAGAATCAATTACGGCATCAGCTCCAATGACAAGACTCACGAATGATCACTGGCTCTCAGATTTCGACAATGATGTGAGTTGATCCTCTCGCCTGACGCAAAAAAACCTGTATAAATAAGCAGCGCACAAGTGTTCCTTCATTATCTCGAACGAAACTGCTAGATGAATATCAAGCTGGTCGTTATTGCGCTATTGATGGGTGTTGCTGCAGGTGAGTCATTTTCTGTTTTTGTAGTAACGTTCTTCTTTATTCTTTTATGACTTTTCTACTACTTAAAATGATCACCCCACGCCAAAATAGCGGTATTAGGTATAAGATTTGATTATATTTGAGCAAATTTCTTCTATTTTCTACGTATGCACACAGTAGGCGTTTACGTATTCTCTCCCAAATGACATCACTTTCTTCTCATTTTACAGGCACCACATTGCACAAGTCAGGGGCGAAACAAGCAAAAGACGATTACAAATGGTGGGGAAGGCAAGACTGGGGAAAATGATTACATTACATCGAGAGACTACCAAACCATTAAAAAATGAAGAAACGAGGGGAGGAAGAAGTGAACAATAAAGATTAATTTTGAAGAGATAAAATTTGGTTTGTTTCCAAGAACATTGGTGAATTCTCCTGGTTTACTCGCCGATTTCCACCACCTCCTCGAGAATTATGCTTTGAGAGTGAGAGAGACACACTTAACCGCGATTACCCATTCCAATCGATAGTAACCAAAGATGGAGGCAGGTTGCTGCCCCATTACGCCCGTAAGCAGTGGAGATCTTGAATACAAGAAAAAACGCTGCAAATTCTTACACAAGGGTTGGTTATTCTTCGGACCAGACGCATGGAGACTCATTTCATCAACATGGGGAAAATGGGGGAAACAGTGGGTGTGGCGGGCCCAAACCCATTCCGACCGATTCAGGGTCCAAAATTTAGTGGAAAATGATGCCCCACACGCCTAGGTACCAGAAATCTCGAATACACATAATATTCAAAATGGGTAGATGGATAATCATTTTGACCCATAACTTCGTCCGATGGGTACCAATCGTTCTGGGACCCATTTCATTGAATTCAGCGTCCAAAACTTAGGGGTAAATGATACCCTTAAACGCCTTGATCGCCAAAAATCGCGAAAATCCATTTTTCGAAATACACATTTTGATCCCTATCCCACCCAAATTTGGCCGGATTATTCAAATAATAACCAACCAAGAGGAAGAAGAAGAAGAAGAAGAGAAGACCTTCCCTTCCTCCCATGTTGAATACCTTCAGGAGAGAAGAAGAAGAAGAAGACTAAGGATGTCATTAAGGATCGACTGAGGATACAAGCTCAGAAATCGATTGACAATAGCCTGCCAGTAAAACTAGCGGAAGATAAAGGCAGATTATTGCAATTAACCGAATATGCAGTGGTGATCTTGAACAACTTCAAAAGAGAAGAAGAAGAAGAAGACTTAGGATACTCTGTAGTATAACGATATTAATTTATATGAGTTCATAAATCGATTAATGGCCTTCTGTATCTATCGAGTAGCTACACCAGCTACTACACCTACATGCTTTTGATTTTTAGTTTTAGTTAATCAATTCAGTGTCCAAAATTTAAATCTGGTCCTTTCAGGTGGAATCAAGGGCTATCAACTTGGATGCTTTCATAACACTGAACCCTTTCTGTTCGTTGTAGACCTTAACATCGCCTTATTGGACATAATTGGGATGTCCTCATCGAGCTGATTCCCCCTAGATGCTAAATCTCGACCGTCGAAACGCTAGACTTGAAGCTCCCCAACGCTTCAATTTTCTATCCCGTAAAATAGAAAACCGTTGCAGTCGCATTCAATCTATGATTACCTCACACATTCCATTGGAGTTGAGGGCCCAACGTTCTCAAGAGGACTTTTCATTAAAATCGCTCAAATTTATGCGAGTGGAATGCCTCGCGGGACGGACAAAGAGCCGAAACCCCTCAAAACCCAACTCCCGCTCGGAGCTTAAGAATGGAACAACGAAATAACTGGCGGGCTCAAGGAAAATAACGGGCGTTAATAGCCAGATAAATCTCGTTACGCCCAATAAACGCTTCAGTTTTCGAAAAGGGAACAAACCGTGTGAGGGGGCAGCGTTCCGGAAAATCGCATTTTGAATACCACTGGAGGTTGTGGTTATTAATTTTGCCCCTTCAGCCGTTGGGCCCTCGTCGCTTCTGGACAAGGAAGTGGACAATGAAGTGAGATCGAATCCACTTCCCTTTCTCTGCTCATCCAACGTTGGTCGTAGCGGAACTGTCGTGTAGAGCCCTTTTGTCCGGGTCTTTGAGGTCTAAAATGTTATTGCTTTCTCGAATCATATTCAAAATAAAACGAGCTTAGATATCAAAGCAAATTTTCAAGAAAATTACTGGCTTCAGGTTTGGATGTGTATCTCACGGGCCTCTACAGTTTTAGCGCACTATCATGTCTCATCTGGAAGGGAAGTGAGGTGACATGATAGTCCAAAGAGAGGTGCGCCATTCTGCCTATCCTCACTTGCCAGTCATACCTTCACATGGCATTCCCCCATGATATCATGAATATCGCCCGAAATGCGGAATATTTGGGTAGTGTCCGTTTCCAGTACTTTCTGTCAATCATTTATGCCCAGGCTCTTGAATCGAACTCCATGGATGTACAGATATCATTCAACCTGACTTAAATTTTTTTCTGTGGGGTTGCCTTGATCTTACTTTGTAATCAAACTTTGTTGACCGATATTACTAACCCCCTTGTTGACCCACTCCATTTTCTTGGTCTGTTTGGCTAACCAGATAAACCCTTTCAATCGAAAGATGTCCATTTTGACCTAGTGGCTAAGCACTCTATCTCTCTACCACGAGCCAACCTTGACCTTGGACACTTTGGTCTCTGACGTTCACTTTGCTGATTTGCTACTCTCTATGGCCTCACCTTGTAAAAATTTACTCATTGCTTTTTGTTACCATTCATTTCTATTTGTGCATTTGAAATCGCGTGAGGTCAAAGCTTCGTAAAAGCGTCCAAAAGTTCCCTCCATGGCACTTCTCAATCTTGAATAGTAATAAATTCCAATTTTGGTTGGTTATTCTTCGAAAAATCAACCTATGTTTTCATGCAATAAGTAAATCTCTCGGATTTGGCCCAAAATTTATTCTGGACGTTTCAAGGTGTCTAGATCAAAACTAGCAAATGTCCGCCCGCCGTCCACGCCGACTTTGGTAGTAGAAAATTTTCTAAAAATCTGAAATTTTGGTCTGGGACCCGTTTCCGGCTCTAGTTGGTCCTCGAAACTTTTCAACCCGATCGGATCAAATTTAAGTTGGGTAGGGGTCAAAATGTGTATTTCGAAAAATGGATTTTTGAGATTTTTTGCAATCTAGGTACGTGGGGTATCATTTTCCACTAAATTTTGGACCCTGAATCGATTGGAATGGGTCCAGGACCCGCCACACCTACTGTTTCCCCCATTTTCCCCATGTTGAAAAAAATGAGTCTCCATGCGCCTGGTCCTAGGAATAACCAACCCCTGTTTAGGAATTTGCAGTTTTTTTTAATTGTTGAATTGAATATTGGTAACTATTATACAACTTAATGTTAGGGAGCCCTACTGGCTCTTCAGAGCTGGACACATACTATTCGCGCATTTTCAATCTCGAAACGTATTGGCAATGAACTTAGTACATAATATACGTCGAGTATGAAGCAGACGTTGAAAAAGTGTGTCGCAAAACCATCGAAAGCTTAGGCGTTCTTCAAGGGTCCTCACTCGAAGCTCTTCCCTTCATACAGTAGGTAGGTACATACACGTACAAGTCTCATGTCAATATTTACCCTTCCTGCCCGTTCTCGCTTTCGCCACTCCCGAAAGTAATTGAATCAATGAGTCAGCTCTCTCAAAACCCTCGCATTCCTCAAGTTGGTATATTGGAACAAATGAATTTTCAAGATAAACTTTCGTTTGCGTGGATATTAAAGATGTTAGCGGTTGTGTCTATTTTTCCCAGAAGCAGCAAATTGGTAGGTATGCCTTCCAGCTTGTGAGCCAATGCGGAATCAATAACCAACCAAAAACGCTCGTATTTTTGAGACTTAACATCACATTTTTCTCAAGGCTTTTCACATTTTACATCAGATTCGTGAGCAGTAGTCTGAAATAATGGTGGTTACTCAAACTATGAGGAAATTCATCCGCGGAAGCATCAATGATTTGAACTCATCTTAACAATATTGTACTGATCCTAGTTCCAAACTGATGTATACAGTTTGTTTCGTGGATTCATAGGTTAACTCACACATCCATTTCTCGAACGAGTTCGTATGTGGTTGTTTTCCGCCATGACAAGAGACGCACGAAATGATTGAATATCGCAGGGGTTGGTTATTCATCGGACCAGGCGCATGGAGACTCATTTCATAACCTCCTTTGGTGGGCGCCAATCATTCCGGGACCCCTTATTGGATTCAGCATCCAAAATTTACTCAAAAATATGTATTTCGAAAGTGGGTTTCCGAGATTTCTGGTTCCTAGGCGTTGGGGAATCGTTTCCCATTAAATTTTGGACGCAGAATCGATTGGAATGAGTCTCCATGCTGGTGGTCTAAGGAATAACCAACCCCTGTGATTTTTCATGGTATCGACCGATGTTGTATCAAGAAGTAAACTTCACGTAGATTCAAATGATGCCCCAACATTTGAGGGAAAATTAATTTTTCAAGGATTTATGGGGTTTTTGTCAGTAAGTACTGAATTTCATGAAAAATCTTGAGAAATCGAAATATCTGGAAAACGGTTTGGAATCGGGCCATGTTGAACAGGACCATCAAGATTATGATTATGATTATTCAGCGTCCTCAATTTGGTGGAAGATAATACCCCACATAATTTCCAAAAATCTCGAAAATCCATTTTTCGGAAAAAACATTTTTGGTTCAATTGGGCTGAAAAGTTTTGAGGACCAACTAGAGCCATGAACGGACCCCTGTTCAATATTTCAGATTTTTAGAAAATTTTCTAACTACCAAAATCGGCGTGGACGGCGGACGGACATTTGCTAATTTTGATCTAGACACCTTGAAACGTCCAGAAAAACATTTTGGCCGAATCGGAGAGATTGACTTATTGCGAGAAAACATAGGTTGATTACTCATGGAATAACCAACCAAAATGAAACTAATTTTTAGCCTTCGCCATGATAAAAGTTAGCAGAGATTTGAACAACTGGGCCGAAGTAGATCGTTTTTTTCCTGTTGGCTTGATTTTCCTTTCCTCTTGCGACTCGTCAAACATGAGCAATCACAATTACCCAGGTCAAGAGGGATAAAGGATGATCAGAACGTCCGTTTGACGTATTTGCTTCCTCATGCTCTACCGAATTCCAATTTGTACTGGCTGGTGCCGGAACTGTTCGATATTGAAGGAGTGTAGGTGATTCAAATAAAAATACGTCCTGCGACTAAACAACGGCTCAAGCGATCTATAGCTCCGTATAAAGGTCGAGATCACTATTGTGCTTTCAATAATGAAACAGCTCCACCGAAGGAATCAAGGGAAAAAAGAAATCGACTCCTCTTTCGGCTTTCTATATCCATAATATCTTCCCACAATCCAAAACTCTAAAACCTCGTCCTCTTAAAACTCGCATTCACCGGACACAATGGGTTGAAAAAAAAAAAAAAAGCTCCGATGAACATTCAGGGGGGCGTACACAGTGCGTATTGTTTTCTTCGGGAGTTTTTCCCATTTCACCCCCGAGCCATTTCCTTTCTTGTTAGAAACCTCTCGATGCTCGAAAAGTAGACGGTACTCGGAGAAATATGGCTTTCCCCTTCCACACAAAGTACCAACAAGAATGAAGCTTTTAGAAACGATTTTCTCTCTCATTCGTCGTAGTATATCCAGCGTTGGAGTGAGCCAAGAGTGATAAGAAAGGTCAGGTTACCGAGATGCCGAGAGAAGCAAATCGGGCGGATGATCTGCAGTTGTGCCTGTTCTCTCTTTTTTCTTTCAACCGTGCTATTCCCCTGCATCTTAGAAGGCGAATGTCTACTATGGTAGCCTGTCTAGTAATGGAGTACGTTTGTAGATCGCCGCATCTCAATTCCGGCTATAAGACCACCTATTTCTTCGAGAATGTCTTCAAGAGTCTAGATCCCGGCTCTTATTTTGTTGGAGATGTAATTTAGTGAATTTTAGATGAATTTGCGCTTCTTATTCTGACTCCCGAGGGACATCAAAAGGCCCAACTGACTCCAGAACAGAGCGAAAATTGAAAGTCCCAACTGACTCCCTCGAGGAGGGTAGTTCTCACTGACTCCTGGTGAGAAACAAAACTGGTGAAAGAGCCTAGCTGACTCCCTGAGTGTATAAGGGAGTGTTTTCCACAAACTTTCCTTCCCACTTCTCAGACTTAAGACTGTCTCCACGAGAACGTGCAGGTGTGGTTAAAAATTTGTGGTGTTAGTCGATGTTAGCAAACATCTCGTCAAGCCTACCTATACCCACTCTAATCAAAAGGACCCTTGGACGCCCAAAGAGCGGGAGGATACTTAGCGTTTGACGACACGTAATTATCGTGCAGGTATTCAGCAAACAGTTGAAATTTCTCTCCCTCCCTTGATGGTTTGTCCATCAGCCATTCACAGTAGACATCAGCTACTTCATCGGGATCACAATAAGGCAGCCCGAACGCCCACTTCAGCCACTTGCCAGCCTTCTTACCCTCCTTGTAATGTGTGACAAGCCCCAACTTCTGGATTTTTCGATCCGCCTGCATCCATGTTTCGACAACTGACCGAACAATACTGACGAGACAGTTTACGAAATCATCATCCTTGACCTATCATTATCTCTGAGGAACTTGTACCGAGTTGGCTGGCTTCTCACCTCTTCCCAAACAAACGCCGCGTTTAGAACACTCCTTGTGATAAGGTTGTTAGAGCCCTCTTCCGAACAAATACGCATTTTCCTGGGAGTCAGTTGGGATCTGAGGGGTTTGCATTTTTGTCGGGGCTGACGGCCTACGGGAGTCAGTTAGGTCTATTACGAGACCACGTCCTCTCACTTTTGATTCTTTGGGAGTCAGTTAGGTAACCCGCCCGAACTGTGTATACTTTGTTAGATACGAGAATTTTCCCATCGAACTTGTTTAAGCATGGCTCGTAGACCGTGGAAAAGGTGTCGCGGATGTGTCACGAAATTTTCTGATTTTGACATTTCATGTCTATACTATGGCACAAAAACCAATGTGATAAAATTGCACAAAGAAGAATGTGATCAAGTTGAGCGGAATGTGACAACTCTGGTTACAATGTATAACTACTTAGCAGGAAACTTGGAATTATCAAAATCTACTTCTTGGTTCAATATCATGGACGGAATATAAAATCGTTCCAATGTAATTTACCATTCTTATCATAGAGGTAGATAAAAAAAATTCCTTTATTCAAGTTTCTATGAGTCTTCATTAGGTACCTATCAGTAGAAGACAAAATTACTTACCGTGGATGGTGATGGACTAACTAGGTACCTCAACAGAATCAAGGTGCACTTTCACTTGAACTGATATGGGCACTGGACTGGATGGTTCCAGAACCTATATTCGTATAGTTTGTACCCAATCGTGTACTAAAATTTGCCAATCGTGGAAGAAGAAGGAAAAATGAGGGGACTCAATCTTCGGAATACTGGTACACATCTACTTGAAGCTGTGAAGGTAAGAAGACTGAACTGATGACCTGCACCTGTACCCAACTTTTGGTGGGGATGGGAGGAGTTTCCCACAGAAATGGTATTATGGTAGTTCTCAGAAGGACACCTTGTGGGGAGAGGTTGAGAAGTTGAAGTCCAGTATTTCCAGTCACCATTTTCCTTCTTGGAACTACCTTTCTACTGAGACCCTCTTGTCCCCACATTTTTTAACCTTTTGGTAGCTAGGACTGTGGGAACATGTCCATGGGACAATAATGGGCTCACTTTACTCTTGTATTTTGACTTTTAAGAAGATGTTGTGAGGTTGAAGACCCCATTTTCAGTCACTACCTGCTTTCATGGAATTGTGTCTTTCCACACCTCTCTCATCCTTGTTGATTTGTTGTCCTTCATGGAATAATACACCTGTAGATTCTATTAGCACCATGATTGGTCTTCTCCCAGATCTTTCACTTCAGTTTAAATTACCATTTGCCCTCTGGTCAATACAGACATTTAAAATTCTTCGAAAAATAGTAAAATGGGCTTTGTTTTGGTTATATTAATTTTTTTTTTTTTTTTTTTTTCTGCCCTTAAACGGAAGATTTTTTATTCAATCACAATCTAGCTATCTTTACAAAGCTAATGAGTGATATTATTCTATTTACATGGGCACATGCTTAAATAATTCTACACAAATCATGCAAACGTGAGCATGTCTTGTTAAGTTTAGTCACTTGGGGCTCATTTGCTTATTTTTCACATTCACTTCACTAGCTCGTGCGGCTTGGTCCTTTTGAGTCTTCTCGTTCGGCTGGAAACATCGAGTAGATGGACGGCTTCGTTGTTAACATGCCTTTGTAGCCTTTCTTGATGGGCTGCAGCAATTCGGTGTATTTCGGATTGAACGTTTTCTACCCCAAGGTCTTGATGGATGTTGTCGTTCCTGATGTACCAAGGCGCTTTTACGATTGCCCTAAGTACTTTGTTTTCGAATCTTTGTATGATATTAATGTTGCTCTTTGCGGCACAACCCCATAGTTGGCAGCCATAAGTCCACGATGGCTTGAGGACCTGTTTATAAAGCATAACTTTACTCTCTAACGGAAGAGTTGAGTACCGACCCATGAGCCAGTACAGCTTTCGAAATTTTATGTCGAGCTCCTCGCGCTTTTTCTTCACGTGAGTTCCATCTTAGCTTGGCATCTAGCGTCATCCCCAGGTATTTCGCTTCATTAGCGTATGGCATGATTTTACCGTTGAGAAAAGTTGGAACATAGACCGTCTTGAGATTTGTGAAGTCTACGTGTACCGACTTTGACTCATTTATTCGAATTCTCCACTTCGCTGTCCATCTTTGTATTTTGGAGATAGAGTGATTTAGTTTATCAATAGATTCGTTAGTATCTTTTCCGACAGCCAGGATAGCTGTATCATCCGCAAACGTGGCTGTTAGATTGTGCTCCAGTACAGGCAAGTCGGCAGTATACAGTAAGTAGAGCAGAGGACCCAAGACACTTCCCTGGGGTACTCCTGACTTGATAGGTTTTAACTGAGAATAAGCGTTTTCTTGTTTAATTCGAAAGAACCTGTCTGTGAGGTATGAATCTAGAATTTCGGAGAGCTTCTTAGGTAGCACTTGGGAGAGCTTATGCTTTAATCCTTCGTGCCACACTTTGTCGAACGCTTGGGTTACAGATTTCATATATGAAAATAGCCATGAATTGGCGCAGACCACCTTATATGAAGGTGGAAAAGGTGACCACAGGGTGTCACTGAATCACCAAATGTCTCCATCCCCCTCTAGGCCTATCTATTTGAACAAATTTGACCTACAAATTGAACCCAGCACAAGCAGTACCACCAACTCCCAACTCATGACCATGGGTTGGGTCGGGTACCGCATATTGAACCCACTAGTGTGCCATCACGCCCCACGATGTCTACCATGCCTATTAATCAAAACACAGAGGTTGGTTATTCCTTGGACAAGCAGCATGGAGACTCATTCCAATCGATTCAGCGTCCAAAATTTACTGGAAAATGATACTCCACACGCCTAGGTACCAGAAATCTCGAAAGCCCACATTCAAAATGGGAAGATAGATACCCATTTTGCCGTCTCATTGGGTTCTGCGTCCAAAATTTAGTGAAAAATGGTTCCCCACATGTAGGAAATCTACCGGAAATCTCCAAAAATAAATTTTTTGAAATGCACATTTTGACTGCCCATCATGAGTTAGGGAACCCCCTCGAATGCGTGATTATAAACAGCCTGCAGCCGACATCTAGTGCTTCGCAAATAATATTCGTTGTCGAATTTCGTCTTCCTACTCTATGTTATATATGAACCAACCTTATTCGTAGTTCTCTTCCTCTCCATTCGGTCTCTCTTTCTTGTTGTTTACTGCTCTGATGTTTCTCGGTTCTCTCACCAACGGTTTTCACTTCTTTTTACAATCCCATTTTATGTCAAAGGAAAAGCCGTCGAAGGTAGGGATTTACAACGAAATCATTACCCCGTAAGAATGACAAGCAAGCGCGTTACGTCCCCTACAGATGTTTTCGGCGCTCGCGGAATCCTGGATAAGATACAGCCCGGATCCTTCTCCTTCGTACTTCCACCCGAGTTTCAACGTATATTTCCTCCTCAAGCCTCTGCACGCCTTGAGAATGAGGTTCCGTTGAGGTTGAATTGATACGGACGTATACCTACGACCCAGTCAAACGTAACAGATGCGAACTACTTCCATTCCACCAGCTACAAAAGGACCTGTTCAATCTATTTCGTCCTGGCACACTCCAAACTGATTTCCTGCAAGTTTGATAAGAAGCCAATGCTATGTCGATTTGACGAACGTTACTCATTAAACTACTGTGGAAGAATTTGCAGCGTTTATGTATTGGCATCAAACGCAACCAAAGACCTGCATAAATTTAGGTCAAAACCAGCAGTTAATAACGATTTAACGCTATGAAGAAATAGTAGGTTGATTTATTTAAGTTTTAATAACTCCTGACCTATCACTCCAGGGCTGGGGCACTGAGTTTCTCACATCTGAAGTGAAATTTACTTCTGAGTATTAAAACAACTTGCTAAGCAGCTTTCTAGAACATCATTCCGATTTTCTTAATATAGCTACAAGTTTAAAGGTGGAGAATAAAGCGGGGGATTGAGGTAGGTGACTTTTCAAAACAAGCTAATTACCTTCATCCCCTTCAAACAAATCTAAGTTTCATCTCAACCCCTTTCCACCCTAACCCTTGTAACTTGTCAGGGTGATTGATGACCCCTCAAAAAGTTCTCTGCGCTCTCCAGCGGCGCTTACCTCACAAGGATTGAAAGTTAGTGTTTTCCGTGTTTCCCGCTAGCGACGCAACCTTCATCCCCTTCTGGTATATTAATAGATACTTTGTCTCCTCAGCCGTTTTCAAAGGGTAAGGTGTAAAAGGAATAGAAAACTCTGAAAATTACTCCTCATTTGCTTTATAATATTCTAGATGGGCATTTTTCGTGCGGGAGAGCGTATCTGAGGTCTTTACAGGTGCGCTCTGTCTGAGGTAATCGATCCAGGACCCAGTTTAATCGATTCAGAGTCCAAAATCGAGTGACATATATAATACCTCTCACCCTCAGGCAAAAATAAACTATTGTAACGATTTATGTTCTTCGTAATAATTTATTACAATCGTTCACTTGAATACACTGTTCTCATTCACACACTTACACAATGACACAATCACAAAGCACAGTTGTAACGCGGTTGTCGCACTATTTATAACACGAAGCGTATCTGGACTCTGAACTGAACTCAACTGCGGCGTTCCTTGGTCCCCTTTTATACTGGCTGCCTCTTGGTCAAGTACCTTCTCGAACCTTCCCTGGTTCTGGGAACTCGACGTGTTGTCTCAAGCCAATGGGAAGGTTCCAGCCAATTCAATACGATGCGCAAATGTTCAAGAGCGACCCTTAGCCCTCCACAGGTCGTTGACCCTGCGATGCCGGCAGCCCATTTGACTGGCGCAGGTGCCAGCTCGCAACACTATTTCTACTTTTTAAAGGCAATGAACGTATTCGAAGTTAAAGAATGTGAAACCTCTGCTTCTTCGTTTCCATTTCAATCAGCAAGTGGTTCTGTGTAAATCGCTCCTACAAAATTTTTCTGCTTCTTCCAACGAGATCACAGTTTATTATTATCTCTCTCGGGATGTTTCTGAATACCATAGAAAAGAATTCAACCGGATCAATGCCACTGGAGGTGACCAAACTCCTTTGAAAGAAGCCTGCACATATGTAGCCACTGGGACTGAAGAGGCTAGAATGTGAGAGCCTTTTGATACTTCGTTTCCAACCGATTTCATGAGACCCAAACTTGTTTTGCAATTTTCTGGAATGGCTCATTCTCTCATATAACATACCACGGGTAAAATGGTATTTTTCCACACGATTTTCTCTTGAATTCATTATAGCTCCATTAGCTCGGAGAACCGCATTCTCTTCATTTTCGTCGTACAAGCGTTTCAAACTGGCGGCGCTAATGAAAAGCTGTAACCCTCTCCCCCTCCCTCTCAACCATTTGCGACAAATGAGAAACGAGCGGCCGCAAAACATCCGCGCTTTCCCGGCCCCACTTGCAAGAGGGAAAAAAGTTCTTACCGTGGAAACAAACTGCTCGTTTTATGGGCCGTTTAAATTAAAGAGATGAACGCTGAAAATCCCCTCTGTTCAGGAAGGGTGATACATCAGTCACGAGTGCAGGGCTGGGACATGAGAACTACAAACGGAAATTCTTTTGTAACGACATGCGGGCGCTTGAAACGACGTGGTTAGTAACTGGCGAGAGAATGGCGAAAATGTAGTTTTCCGTCGGCCACTCGACCCTTGCAGAACAGGACGGCTGAGAGAGGAGAGTGATGCAGAGCTACACTGGATTTTGCTCGTAAAGTGTTGGGTCGCTGAAAGAGTCCCGAGCATTTCCTAGTCAAAATTATAATAAAATAACATCTAACCTAAACTCTAAAGTGATTTGAGAAGAACTTGTTGGCGTAATCAGCACTTATCAGCTTGGTATTCACAATTCCTCCCTCGGGTGGATTTCGGGCTACCTCTCAGGGAGGTCTCTTCCATGGCATTCCCCAGGGTTCTCTTCTTGGGCCCTTATTGTGACGTGATGGACTAAGATAGCGCCAGTTGCTGCTGAAAGGCTGAAAATGAATACTGATTTGGGGTACTGATTGGGAGTAAGGATGAGAGGGCAGCTATTTACCTAAGTGTCAAAAACGATTTCTCTGAAAATTCGCTGTGGTGCTCGAATAAAATTCATACTGAAACTGTAAGAATAACCATCCTGCGAACACTCACAACGCCGCTTAGTAATCTTTTTCCATATTCAAAACATGAGTGGTTTCTATATTTAGACGCTCGGGCCACCAAATATCATCTCGACGCGAAACCAATGTATTCTGTATGTATGCCACGGGGTGTCTGTCGGTGGCTGAGTTCAAGAGTTCATGAACTGTAGAGTCGATTGCGGAAAACGAGGATTTCATGAAGGGCAGACAGGAGGGTTTGGAGTTTCTCGTCTATTTTAAAACTGAATCGATCGACGGGAATGGGTACGAGGAAATGTATTTTCACGATATGTTCATGGAGAGATGTTCAAATCGACAAGCGTTTGAGATCCATTAGCAAATTACACCAGAACACGTCTCGATGGTTATAGAGTAAAGGGTCCCTCCTCAGCGGGAAGACATCTTTTCGAAAATGCCCTGTCAGGAACCATGAGAAGGCCTGTTAAGATGCGCTTTCATTGGACAGGAGTCTAAGTGCTTTTGCCAACCGAAACCCTTTCAACCACTTGAGGCTCAACTTACTGAGAGGAGGAGAAGTAGGTCTAAAATTGTTGTTTTAAAGGACTGGACCCACTTTAACTTGTGGACCTCTCCAGAGAAAAGCGAAAGACGTTGAACGGGTTTTCGCCCTATGAGAGATGAAAGTTTGATCATCGTCGAAGAGGCTCATCGACAAATATCTGATTGAATGACAGAGAAACTCGCGTTGAAAAACAATTCATATTAAATTCAGATCCCGATTTGTAGCTCCGGAGTCAGACTTGAGTTGTAACCTTTTGGAAAAATTAAAATAATACGTAGGACTGTTTTGGCCAATAGGGAGCAGAGTCGTATAAAAATCACTCCCTTACGCAGAAGCCTTTATAATCGGGGGTGATCTGCCGGTAGTAACTGTAAAATAAGTAAAATAACTGTTCAAGTGAAGGTTGAACGACGATAAGGCCGTTAAAAGCTATTATATTCTGGTTATAATCTCAAGTTGGATTTTCGTTACGATCATAAGAGCAATAAATTCAACTCCGAAGACGGGGAGGCGTGGTGTGTGGCTGCAACTGATGGTGATAGGTTTACACTGGCCCCCTGCACAATTTCGTCTCCATGGGTGATTAAGGGTTAAAGGGCGAGACTGAGAGGGGTCTGCGTGTGTCGTCGTATCAATCATACACAGGTCCTCGACATAAATCTTGTCCTGAGAGGAGGTGCACTTACGGGCAATCGTATTCGAGAATTTTTTTTATCAAACGTTCTCATTATTGTCTTATACTACTAGTATTAGGGTGGATGGTCGTTGTGCAAGCCAGGTTGGGCTCTTAACCTCTTCATTCCCAGTGGCAACTCCAATTGTATTGTATCAAATAAATTTTTTTTTTTTTTTTTTTTAATGTTTTTTAAAAATTTATGAACTGCTTCAGCTTTTTTTTGGCGATAGTTTTTACGTTTTTTTTGGACGGTTCATTTAGGTCAATAAGAATTAAACTGAACGGAATCCATTCTAGGACTGATCCCAAAGATCATCGATTGTGAATCACCGAAATGTTCAGACCTTGCCTCTTATGTTATCACTAATCACACATCTGTTCAGATCAAGCAATTATTATCCCAAGGAGGTATTACTCTTGACTAGTAAGGGAAATAAGATCAGAGACTCCGCTGAAGCAGAGCTATATATATAAAAAAAAGAATAATAATAACATCTACTAATATATTTACCCTGATTAGTAACACCTGATTTTTATCTACATTCGATTTTGGTTGGTTATTCCTTGTCCGCCATACGTTGTCCGCAAACCACGCCGATTTTGGTAGCCAACGATTTTCTGAAAATCTGAAATTCGGGTCAGGGGCATGTTTCTGGTTGAGCTTTCGGGTCAAAATGGGTATCTATCTACATATTTTGAATGTGGGTTTTCGAGATTTCCGGTACCTAGACGTAAGGGGTACCATTTTCCACTAACTATAGACGCTAAATCGATTGGAATGAGTCTCCATGAGCCAGGTCCAAGAGATAATCAACCCCTGAGGAAGAATTTGCAGTGTTCCAGCAATAACTTCACAGAAACATAGGCGTTATTCACTTATTTACTTATATTTACTTCTCTATGGTGGGGAATTTTATTTTTTAAAGATGTTGATTTGTATATCTATATTATTAAGGCTACAACATGGATATTCAAAGAAAGAATACTCTGATTGTGGTCGATACTATCGATGTTGAGGTCCCATCCCTAATCTGAAAACGATTTCCCTCCCGTGGTTTCCCATCCAGTTTTTACTATTCAACATACATTTTTCATTACTAATTACATTATTTTTCTTCTTTCTTAGATAGACATAGTAGGTAGAGGATAATCGGATCCTTTAGCATCTTATCAAAAGCGCCTCCTCCGATTTAAACCTTTTTTCTTGGATGAAGATGATGTCCTTCCTGAAATCCCACAAAATATCATTCGTGTCGGAGCTGACTGAAATCCTCCCTGTTAGGAAAATTTTTTTTTGTAATGATTAATATTCAATTATATATAGTAGCTCCTTACCTTGGCAAAGCTACTTGACCTGCGAGAATTTCAATATTGTTGGTCTTGGATTAATAATATGAGTATATTCTTCCGAATGTTATATCGACCAATTTAAGAAACGTTTCAGGAAAATGTTGCATTGTTGGGGGCCCTATCACCATATTGCCTGATAAGATTTGATGTATCGTACAAAGACAATGATTGATATGTGCATATAGTGTAATATGTAATGATGACATACAGTATTTTTGATGGAAATTGAGTTACATGAATAATATTTAGTGAATGAGGGGAAAAAGTAAAATAAACATTTATCAAAATAAATTAAAACCTAATATCAAATTTTTTATTTTCGCTATTACATTTCAATACTTGGCCAATCAGAAACGTGTTAACCCATTTGCGCAATCTTAGCGACTTATTATCCATTTGAAATCAATACATTAAACCCGATATATCGAATATAATCAGGCAGTATGACTAAGGGGCCCCCAACACTGCAGGCCAAGTTAGTTACCATATTTTGTTTTCTAACAGTATTTTGCTTACAATTATGAATATTGTGTAACGATTTATGTTCTTAGTAAATAATTTATTACAATCGTTCACTCAAATACACTGTCTTTGTTCACACACTTACACAATCACAATTCACGGTTGTAATCCCCCCTACTTTATAACCCTCTATTTATAACACGGCACGTCATGATTTATAACATGAAGCAGCTATATTTGGACTCCAAACTGAACTGAACTACGCGGCTTTCCTGGGTCCCTTTTATACTGGCTGCCTCTTGGTCGAGTACCTTCCCTGGTTCTGGGAACTCGACATGTTGTCTCGAGCAAACAGGAAGGATCCAGCCAGTTTGATAAGACGCACAAATGTTCGAGAGTGACCCTTAGCCCTCCACAGGTCATTGACCCTGCAGCCCAGGAGCCGGCGCAGGTGCAATCTCGCAAGAATTGGTTATCCTGACCCCAATGGATGAATTGGACTTCAAGTATTTTTGTAAAATCGCTTAAAAGATCAGAGAAACGGTAAAGAGTAATTTTCAAAAATTCTGTTCGGTAACGAAATTTGGGATTGAAGAGGGAGTTATCGTGTAGCTACTGTAGGAATCGTTTACTAATCGTGTTGCTGATTAAAACCAGACTGGGGCTCTTGAATACCATTGGTTGATGAACCGGTGTTTGGTATTCGTGCGAAAAGTGCGTTCATTGGAAATAAGAAACGAACACAATCGTAAGACAACCTGGTGTTGGCAATCGAACAAACAGCCTCTCTAGAAAATCAAGGAAGACGCTATTAAATTCATCTCACCAACATTGACCCTTCAAATGGGCCTGCCTGCGGGTCTTCCGTAAGGTAACAGCTGCCAACCCTCATTTGAATACCATCTAATTGCTTCAGCACCATTCGGCCATTAAAAGCGACCCCGTGGGCCTCCGAAGGCGAGGATCCTCTTCCATTTATCTGATAGCAAGCCTCAGAGGTTTGCCAAGTAGGTGCCGACCCAAGCATTCAACTGCCTACTTCATTTACATTGAACCTAACTTTCTGCTGTTGGTACTAGCTCTAGATGGATCAGATAGTAGGTGCCTACCGCCTATCTAGGCAATTGCGATAGCTACGTACATTATAAAAGAGGATTTTCAGCTCGGAGAATTGGATAAAATGATCAATTACCACACCGCATTAGGCAAATTGTTACCATAATGACCTCTTTGGCGATTTACCTCTCTATGAATCTCCCTCAACATTTATGGAACGCGTTCTGAAACCGCCTCGAAACACGTAACTACCTTTCGAGAGACGTGAACACGATGAAAAACCACCGAAATTGCCGTACTAAATGTTTTCTTCGAGCCATAACCGTTTGCCCTGCAGCCTCCCTTATTATTTACGGTGGTAAAGGGCTCCTGTTACCACCTTCGCACATTATCTTTAGGCAGTTTTTTCTAGCTGAGGCCGATGAAAAGTTAACCTGAAATATCTATGATGAAACGCAAATGGTTGAAGATCATTACTAACAAAAAAAAGGGTAGTGTTATAATTGGAAAATCAATATTCTCTACGTATTATCCTTTATTACATAACAATTATAATAGGTATCAATTTCGCGAACGGGTATGTACAATATTAAAATTACTACACGCTCATCCACGTCATTTTTCGGGCTGTTGGTCACCTGGTGATGGACGTTTTTCGCTCGTTTTTTTCAAAATGGTGCTCAGTCTCGCTTGGAGTTCTCTAACTTTTTGGCTTGCACTTTCAACTCGCTTGATCAGATCATCGTACGTGACGTTCTTTTTGGAGTCTTCAGGCGATTCCGGCTGTCGAAACAAATTAAGAACGTTTTTAGATGATACAGTAAAAATAAGTGGCTTAATAACTCTAACCCAATTTAGCCCAAATTACAATGATGGAAAACACTGCGAATTCATTCGCGGGGGTTGGTTATTCCTCAGACCAGGAGCATGGAGACTCATCCCAATCGGTTCAGCATCCGAAATTCGGTGAAAAATGATACCCCACACGCCTAGGTACCCAAAACTCTCGAAAACCCTTTTTTGAAATAGGTGATTAGATACCCATTTTGACCCATACCGACCTCCAGTGGGTGCCAATCGGTCCGAGGCCCATCTCAATGGATACACCGTCCGAAATTCAATGGAAAATGATACCCCACATGTCCAGCTTCCAAAAAGTCGAGTTTCAAAAAACATATTTTTACCCATACTCTCCCCAAATTAGAGTCGATTGGGCTTAAATGTTTCATGGATCAAATCGAGGCTCCTGACCTCAATTTCAGACTTTTAGAAAATTTTCGACTTTCAAAAATGGCTCGTACGGCTTACCCTGGACGGACACCATGACACGTATATTGTCCAATTTTAGGGGCAATCGGTAAGGTTAACTACGGGTGTGATTATTTAACTGAAGGTTTGACTTACAAGAGGTTCTGTGTAGTTGCCTGATGCGATTTGCCTCATCTCCTTCACTCTATCCGTCACTTTGGTAATTCGCTGCAGCAAATCAGACATCTCGTTTGGCCCCTTTGTTGTGTCATCATCAGTTGCAGTTTTGGCCGCCACCACAAGAGCCTGAAAACGAAATTGATAAGTTGTCAAGTTGTTCAAAATAGAATGTCCATAAGCTCCAATTCCAGCATTCACCTGTCTCTGATTGGGACTTTGACAGACATTTGAGGAAATTCAATTCTTCAGATATCTATAATCTAATTCTTTCCGTATTCAGGGTGACTGGCTACTCGCGTTACAAACATTGAGATCTTATAATTACCAATCCTATAACGAATAATTATAATCTTGATGGTCCTTTTCAACATGGTCCGATTCCATGTCGTTTTCCAGATATTTCGATTTCTTAAGATTTTCCAAGAAATTCAGTGCTTTCTGACAAAAAAACCCATAAATCCTTGAAAAATTAATTTTCCCTCAAATGTTGGGGCATCATTTGAATCTACGTGAAGTTTGCTACTTGATACAACATCGGTCGATACCATGAAAAATCACAGGGGTTGGTTATTCCTTAGACCACCAGCATGGAGACTCATTCTAATCGATTCTGCGTCCAAAATTTAGTGGGAAACGATTCCCCAACGCCTAGGAACCAGAAATCTCGAAAACTCACTTTTGAAATACACATTTTTGACTAAATTTTGGATGCTGAATACAATAAGACGGGTCCCGGAACGATTGGTGCCCACCAAAAGAGATTATCGGTCAAACAAAGGTATCTATCTATCTATTTATCTATCTACCCATTTCGAATGTGTTTTCGAGATTTCTAATACCTAGGCGTGTGGGGTATCATTTTCACTAAATTTTGGACGCTGAATCGATTCGAATGAGTCTCCATGCTCCTGGTCCCAGGAATAAACAACCCCTGTGAAAGTAGCCAGTCACTCTGTATAATGTACAGGAATAACCTATACGTGGTTTATTTTAATTGAACGCGGGTCGAATCAATCGGGACCCAAACGATTCGTTACAAATTAGATTCATACATTCATCCTGTTTCCATATAATTGAACTGTCATTGCAAGTAAACTTATCGTACAGATTAGGGCCTACTTACCACAGCAAATAGAAGCACGCATACGGACTTCATAGCGAGTAATTGAAACGTTAATTCAGAAATATTTGCCCAATTCCCGGCGCTGCGTCTGTGATGACTGCCGTGTTTTGGCCTTTATCCTCCGTACAGTCTTCTACAATAGTTAATCTGCCGATAAGAGATTCCCATGAACTGATTACCGGGATTACCGCTAACGAACCAATAGTAAATTGAGATTGGCGAACGCTCCCATCTCAACTGTGACCTTCTCAGAATAGTTGGCATTCTCGAGAAATGGGAAATTTCGTTGGATCGCGTTTTCAATGGAAAGTCCTCTGTTGTATAATGTGGAATCAATAACACGCAGTCACTGGAAACCTCCATTCATCGTAATAAATTGTTTGGTGAGGTCACGTCCCGTACATGAGCTGAAACTCAGTTTAGACGTGTTTTATGCTATTTTCAATTTAGAAGTTCGACTAAAATCTGAAATATTGGTCAGGGACATCATTTAGCTCTACTTAATCCTTTAAACTTTTTAGTCCGATCCAAATCAGGGGAGGGTATGGGTGAAAATGTATTTTTGAAACTAAATCATCGGAACGTTTTGGGAACTATGTAAGTGTATCATTTTCCACAAAATGTCTGACACTGAATCGATTGGAATGAGTTCGAAACACACCACACTCATGTTTTCCTCATACTCTTCCTTCAAGGAATAATAAACCATTGGAAGAATTTGCAGCGTTTAACCTTATCCTACAGCACGTATTTATACATGATTGAGCGACACCCACGTAAACCGTAATCCATTCATATTTAAATAATTAAAATTCACACCACGAATTCGCTAGCTATGATTGATAGTATCAAAAATGTCAGAGAGTAAAACTGGTGTTTTCCCATAACACCGTAAATCTGAAAGCTATTAATGTGAATACGAATAAGAATGAAAATGAGAATACGAATAAATGATAAGAATCGCATTTTGCAACAATTTTACAAAATTAGTATTTATTTTTGACTAAAAAAAGTTTTTAATTTTGAATATTATATTATTTCGTTATATTGAACCATGATTTGTTATAGAACTAAAGTAAAATTCATAATAAGGCTTATAGGATAGGATTAGGTGCATGGTCGAGGACCACACTGAGTGTCTTCGTCATGTCACATCATATACACAACCCCCACTATCATATTGTAAATGTGAGCAAAAACATGTGAAATTGGCCCCAAAGTTCCGAGAAATTGTAGCTGAATTGAGATTATTTGAACAAAATACTTGTTAAAATAATATTGATTACGATAATATGATTCAGTTTGATTGTATGAGTGAAAATGTGACGGAGTGCTTGTCTTTCGAGGCTGAATATTTTTTTGGGGTGGTCTGTATGGTATATATTATAGCATTTTCGCGTTAAATTGGAGGTTTTCCATTTCGAATTGAAGGTTTCACACATCAATTAGGTGGTTTTCCATGTCAAATTGGGGGTTTTACACATCAATTTGGAGGATGATATAAATAAATTGAGTATCTCAATCTGGGAAAGCAATAACAACAAATTAACGAGTGAAACGTAACATTCAACGAATAAGAACGGAAAAGAATGGACACCATTCAATCTTTTTCGGTCCCTGTAGCAGTGGCAGTCAGGTTTATAGGCATTTTCAGGTCGAATTGGAGGTTAGAATGAGGCGAATCCTCAGGCACCTTCAAAAGAACGCATTTGGAAGGAAGGGATGGAATTTCTTTGCCATGTTGTGTTGCACGGAGTAGGTATTTTTTTAATCTACGCGGGCAAGCATTGCTGCGCTTGAAACTAACGGAAAACGAACTGTTTCCGTTAACCCAAAATTTGAAATGGAAAACCTCCTATTTGATGTGTAAAACCTCCAATTTGAAAATTCAAAGAATAACGTCACATTTTGGTCTAAGGGGCAACCTGTATACCAACGGTAATAAGCTTAATCCGGATTTTTTATTATTATTTATTTATTTTTTAATTCCTACGTGAGCATTACTCTTTAATTTATGCGTACGTGTTTAACGACTCTGCTGCCAAACCAAAGCCGCTTAGTTGCCAGAATAAAGCTCACAATCCTTCAAATTTGCACTCATCTCTGTCCAAAAGCATTTCTGACTAATAGACGTCACGTAATAGACATAAGTGCACCATTCGTTAGGAAGAAAATTATGCACCTAGAAAAGTCACGATCAATAATATATGGAAACTCGCAAGAGAACGACTTACCCTTTGTGTATTTGCCCTAACCTTGAGGGAAAGGACTCTCATGGAAATTACAGCATTTCAATCATCCGTCAGGTGTCTAGAACGAAGCTTGTTCCGTGAATTTGTGAATAATTTAGGAACCCTCCTATACTCGATCCGCTTATCACGTGTTCCCACAGACCTCGCTTTACAATTCTACACAATCGAAGACATTCATCAAGCGTCTATTTTTAGTCACGAGAAACGTAAATTAGGGAAAATCCTTTCTGAAGGCATAGGTACGCCTCGAGGGTCAACCCTCGTAACTTCGACGTTCATTTTACCCTGTCTCCGGCAAAATTTATTTTCTCAGTCGCAACTTTCAAAGCCCTGTTAATAAACTCAACCTTATAATAAATAGGGGGAATCAATTGTGTTTAGGAGTGATTTACCAAGAAATTTTAATTGGAGCTTAGGTAATAATGAGTTATTTTTGATGAGTTGAATCCTTAATGGTTCTGCCAACCTGTGTAAGGTTCATGCGTACAATCTGATTGGACAATTTTTCACATTGAGAGGCTTCCTACCCCTTAAGTTTAGTAAGAACTGCAATACTCATCATCCTAGATGATGGAGTTGCACACACTGTTTCCAAAAAAAAAAAAAAAAAAAAAAATCAAGTGAAAAGGGGCACTTCAGAGAGTATGAACCTTTTAAATTTTCGTAAAATCATAATAGTTAACTTTTAAAAAATAAAATGATAATTGTGACGTCAGCGTTTTCTATTCCCACTCCTGTTGAGACAACCCAAGTGAAATCCTCCTTGATTTTTAGTTATCTTTGTCATTGGTTTTGAAAACGCCTGCAGCTGTGCCTTGGTCAGTACCTACTTTATCTGACCTGTCTTCCTAGCTTCTTGTTTACGATGGTTTGTTTACAACAATAACAAAACCAAGGGGAGACATCATTCAGTTGTCTACAGTTGTCCGCTAGAGCGCAGCATCTTGGAAGGCAAGGACAGCCGTAGTTGCCGTTATTTACGCAGGTTGTGACGTCACCGTTCAGCGGGTAGCTTTTGGTTGGTTATTCCATAATCAACCTATGTTTTCATGCAAATGGTCAACCTCTCCGATTCGGCTCAAAATTTTTTTCTGGACGTTTCAAGGTGTCTCGATCAAAAAAGGTCGATGTCCGTCCACCGTCCACGCTGTTTTTGTAGTAAAAAATTTTTCTAAAAATCTGAAATTTGGGTCAGGGGTCTGATACCGGCCTAGGACGATCCTCCAAACCTTTCAGCCCGATCGGACCAAATTTGGGCGGAGTAGGCGTCAAAATGTGTTTTTTGAAAAATGGATTTTCGAGATTTTGGGCGATCTAGGCGAGTAAGGTGCCATTTTCCACTAAATTTTGGACGCTGAATCCAATGAAACGGGTCCCAGAACGATTAGCACCCACTGGAAGAAATTATGGGTCAAATTGGGTATTTATCACCCATTTTGAATATGTGTTTTCGGGATTTCTGGTACCTAGGCGTGTGGGGTATCATTTTCCACTAAATTTTGGACGCTGAATTCGATGATGTGTGTCCCAGCACGATTGGCATCCACCGGAAGAAGTTATGGATCAAAATGGGTATGTATCCACCCATTTTGTATGTGTCAGGATTTCTGCTGCCAAGGCGTGTGGGGTATCATATTCCACTAAATTTTGGACCCTGAATCGATTGGAATGGGTCTGGGACCCGCCCACACCCACTGTTTCCCCCATTCGAGGAATAACCAACCCGTGGAAGGGAACGCCGGAAGGTGACGCGGGAAGGGAACGCCGGAAGGGTGACGCGGAGTGTCACACGGGGTTTTATAAGACAAGAAGAAAATACCGTACCTACTTCCTTGTAAGGTAGTAGTGAGTCATCAGAAAATACCGTACCTACTTCCTTGTAAGGTAGTAGTGAGTCATCAGTCACCTCGTATAGACATTCGTAATAGACATTCCGATTGCAGACGGCTAAAACATGGGTCCATGTTTATCGGATTTTAGCCGTAGCTCTAAGCGGAAAGCAGACGGGGGTCCAGGGGGCTTGCCCCCTGGCGAGCCCAGAGGGCCGAGTTTTTAAAAAGAATCCTTCATCCACACTACTTCTGGTGTATCTGAGACCTTTTTCTCCTCTCATAGTTATGGACGACATCATTGGAAAACGAAAATTGACCATTATTAGATTCAAGGGTACACCCCATTAAAAAACTACTATTAATACAATCACAAAATTAAAGTGATTTAAAATTAAGAAATTCTTGAAAACAATCCTCATAGTCTCGGTTTTGGATCACTTGGATCGTTCTGTGAATAAATTTGTTCATTGTTCAAATACAAGGCAATCTAACGTGGAAACTGAAACACGAAACGATGAAATATTTTACCCTCTCTTCCACAACTCATATCCAAATTGTTTAGACAGAACGTAGGCTGACGGTAGCAATATAGAAAATGAAACTAAAATACATTTAGGTAGGTGCACCTTTTTGCGAGTCATTCCGAGGGTGGTCTAATGATTTATAAAGGTGTGTTCTGTTCAGGCTCTCGAGTGTTTTGGAGGGTTCGTGGTCAAATGGCGATTGTTGTTTGATATATAGAGCCGAAATGGGCATGTAGAAAGGGTATGCGGTAATTAATATTGTAAGCAGAAGGGAGACTCGCATTCCAGTTTGTGAATAGGGCTCACGGTGAATTATGGGTGAAAATGTGCCGTACTGATGTGCGCCAACGCTTATGAGTACAGTGGCGTAGTCCGAATTCAGTTGGTTGATCAATAAGACACAGCGAACTATTTCTCTCTGTATAATGTTTGCTTTGCCCTCGAAAACCTCCTATTATTATATATGTGCCCATTATTGGTCGCTTCAATCTGCTCGTTTCAACTTCAGAAGGAAAAAGAGGCGATTGGTTGAGCGGAATATCAGGAAAAACAAATTTTCTGATTGAGAATTGAAACAATACTGTTGTATTGACATTTTGAACAGTGACTTCTCTTTGAAGTTGGTCCTCATTGCTATTGTTTAAAATGGAGGCAAGGTATAAGTAAAAATGTGTATTTTTAAAATAGTCTTGTTAAACTTTTGAGGATTTATTGATTACGTCATTCTCCACTGAATTTCGCTGAGACAATTGAAATTGCTTTTGAGCCGAAAGCCCAAAAAATGAGGCTGGTATTGGGTTTCAAAACTCGCTTTTGGAAATGGGTTTTCTATATTTCTGGGAAACCAGACGTGTGGGGTGTCGTATTCCATTAAATTACAGATACTGAATCAATTATCATGAATTTTGGGCCGTTATCTCTGATGAGAGGCCAGGATGGGTGCAAAGGGACATTTGGAAATGAGGATTTCGATATTTTTGGGGATTACGGCCTGTGGGGTGTCATTCTTGCCAGTAAGGATTTGATAATCATTCAGGTTCTCCGTGATAAGGACGCTAGGTTTTCCACAACCTTGTTCTTTATAGTTGATATTTGTTTGTTGTTAGCGTTTTCATGCTAAAAGTCAATCCCTCCGATTCGGCACAAAATGTTTTTCTGGGCTTTTCAAAGTGTTCAGATCAAAATAAGCGAATGTCCGTCCTTTGTCCGCCTTTCACGCCGATTTTTGGTTGACAATTTCTACAAATCTGAAATTTTGGTCACCCGTTTTGGGCTCTAGTTGGTCCTCGAAACTTTTCAACCCGATTGGACCAAATTTGGAGGAGGTAGAGGTCAAAATAAAATTCTTGAGAAAAGGATATTCTTGATTTTCGGCCATCTAGGCGTGTGGAGTGTCATTATTGAATAAATTTTGGAAGCTGAATCGATTGAGTTTCCATGCACCTAGTTCGAAATTATTTTTCCTTTGTGCTTTCTTTTGATGGTCGTTAATGTTATAAAGGGGCTAAATTATTCAAATATAAAGTAAATATTAATAATAATAAGGTTCCACGATCAACTAAGGTATGAATAGGACCAATCATTGAATAACCGTGTACAGCGTATTTCCCCTGAGAATTGTATTACTCGTTATCTAAGCATGTTGATACGTTTACCGCAGAAGGGTTGTGGTGGTATCCAAGCATTATAATACATCGAAGCCACACTGATTCGAAGCCTTTACAACGACCAATATCAAGAGGAAGTTTGAAGGTATGAACCGAATCAAAAGCCCGATCATTCCAGGATGTGGAGCGCAGGATGGCGGATCAAACCAGTTTCACTTCCGTTTACTATCGCGTCGTCTTATCGCGACACCCGCGTTCGCCATCATTAGAGGGGTGACTATCACTATTTAGCCCGCGATAACATTATGCCGGCTTGTCGTAGGGCCCTTAATCCTCATCCCCTAGAGAGCTGCAGGCAGGTTCACGTGTACTTTGTGTCGAAATAGTCGAGTCATCTCTGAGTTGAGTTGGAATTCTTCCTGTAAATATTCTCATTTCTTTAAAAGCCCTTTGAATAACACCCAGGTGCGTAGATTCAGGGGTACCACCACTACCCGTGTCCTAACGAAAGAAGAAAAAACGCTGCGAATTCATTCACTGGGGTTAGTTATTCCTCGGACCAGGAGCATGGAAACTCATTTCAATCGATTCAGCGTCCAAAATTTTGTGGAAAATGATACCCCACTCGCCTAAGTTCCAGAAATCTCGAAATCCTCCTATTAAAATAGTTAGATAGATGCCAATTTTGGCCCATAACCTCTTCGGATAGGCGTCAATCATTCTGGGACCCTTTTTATTGGATTCACCGTCCAAAATTTAGTTGAAGATGATACCCACACGCCTAGGTACTAGAAATTTCGAAAACCCGCTTTTGAAATAGGTAGATAGATACCAATTTTGACTCGTAACCCCTTCTGGTGGGGGTCAATCGTTCCGGGATTCGGTTTATTGGATTCAGCGTCCACAACTTAGTCAAAAATGATACCTAAATCGCCGAAAATCATTTTTCAAAAAACACATTTTGACCCCTACTCCCCAAATATAGTCCGATCGGCAGAAAAGTTTCAAGGACCAACAAGAACCGGAAATGGGTCCCTGACCAAAATTTTAGATTTTAGAAATTTTCTACTACCAAAATGGCCTGGACGGAGGACGGACGAGAAAATTTTTGGGCTGAATCGGAGAGATTTTGCATTAAACCAGTTGATTATTTAAGGATTAACCAACCAAAACAGATTCATCAACTCTCCAAAGTAGGTTCAAATCAGAGATTGATGACTTTTCGTGTGAATTGATACTACACGCCACAAACTGATTGAAGGGGTGGTTTTGTTAGTGTGACCAATCGCAGCAAACAGAAAGGGTTAATTGGTTGGTTTTCACAATTTTGGGAGACCCAGTCGTGTTACATATCATTTTCCTCTGAATTTTAAAGGTCGGATCAGTACATACAGACAGCCAAGAAACAATAAATCGTTGTGGAATCATTTGCAGTGATTTCGAATGTAATTTCACATTTTTATCAGTTTTTAGGGGTTCCCACTTCTGCAAAATCCTGTAGATGACCATAGTTAGGTTAGCTGACGTTGATTGCATTATGGCTGGTAACGTAGCCAACATCAGTCCTACAACTTTATTTTCTTCTCAAAATTATTCGGGAACCTACAACATGTTTATTTATCAATTTCCTGGTCATCAGCATTAGCATATTGGCAGACTTATATGAAATTATTTTGTAAAGAAGTCGAGCTCCAATGACAAAAGCTGATACCACGATATTTTAATTCTTCTTCGGTAATCTAACTTATTCACCCTTGATCCATTCCCCTCGAACAGAAAAGACTCCCTCGATTATTTCCCCAAGAGATAAACCGCTCATCTCTAGTGTTTGTGACACTCGACGCAAAAAACCCGCTGACAAATCATACCCCTAGCGTGCACTGTGGAATCAAGAAGTTCCTCGCCATTTTTTCCCCCCATTTTTTTCAATTCTACTCGTAAGAGATCGGGGTCTTCCTTTCACTCAGCTCTTTCCGTGCATCTCAGAACAAAAGGGCCGGGAGTATTAATATTCCACCGTTCGAGGGCTGAAGAAGAAAAGGGTACAAGTGTTTGGCCAACAGCTTATAGCACTGTTCACTCAAGTGCGACTCAGCAGTGCCTATCGGCGGTACGTTGGGAGCTGTGGAAGGAGGGTAGCACACCACCTCCAATCCTTGCTTCGCACCTGGGCGATTAATGCTGCTAGTAATGATTTATACCCGAGCGTATTATCTTAGCTTGCTATTAAACATAAATTATTAGTGTTTACTCAATTACCAAGGGAGAACCTGCTGCCTCCTTATACATTTATAACAACGATTTACATAATTGTTTTCATACAGATTTTTCGAAATTACAGGTCTTTTCGAATAATACTCCTAGATCTAGAACTGGCCAGGCTGGGTACCCCAGTTAAAAAAGTAAAAAAATGCAGAAGAGAAAAAAAAATTGAAAGATAATTATGAGCTTTTTTATAGCTCTGATGCCTCAAGCTTAGTATCCAGGACTAGAGATTGCAAGAAACTTTTCACATCCAGAATAGTATAAACTATTAGAATGATGAATTACAGTACACAGCGGTTCCTTAGTAAATTAATCTTGCGTAACATGAAGCTGGCTAGGTACACTTCACCCTCCTTTTGAGGTAACAGCTCTTTTATTGTTGTATTCTGATTAAAATTACATGATCTATTCAAAAAAAGATCCGTGGATCTCAAAAACCTCTTAAAAAGCCAAAACCAGTCAATAATGCATGTAAACTTACTGGCAGCTCATGTACCTCCTTCCAAACAGCCTTCATTCAGTGAAGAGCAACCAGTCAGCAGTGAAGTTATCTGTTTGAACTGATAGAAATGGGATGTTTGCCACATCCATTGCTACCAACTGAACAGAGATAGTTTCAAACTTTTTTCATGTTCCTCCTTCCTAACAACCTTCACTCAGTGAAGACTAACCTTTCAGCAGTGAAGTTCATTGTTGAAACTGATAAAATGGAGATCCTTGCCACATCCATTGCTACCAACTGAACAGAGATAGTTTCAAACTTTTTTTCATGTTCCTCCTTCCTAACAACCTTCACTCAGTGAAGACTAACCTTTCAGCAGTGAAGTTCATTGTTGAAACTGATAGAAATGGAGATCCTTGCCACATCCATTGCTACCAACTGAACAGAGATAGTTTCAAACTTTTTTTTAATGTTCCTCCTTCCTAAAATGTTTACTCAGTGAAGACCAACCTTTCAGCAGTGAAGTTCTCTGTTGAAACTGGTAGGCCGGGTACACACGTTGAGGATTCCGGAGAGGATTCCCCGTTGAGGAACCTCTCTGGCCGACGGACCATGTGGACGAGTCGAGGCCTTCAGTTGAGGCGGACTCTTAGGCCGCCAGGCCTTTCAATTTCGGAAAGGCCACCTGAGGCCGGGTTTCCGGTTCCGGAACTGAACCCCTCCCTCACGTTTGGATGAGGTGATCAGTTGACCTCAACGTTTAGGTATCGCTCGAGTATCGTGCTCGTAGCTTCCCGTTATTTTGGTTGGTTATTCCTTGAATAATCAACCTATGTTTTCATGATAAGGTCAACCTCTCCGATTTGCTCAAAATTTTTTTGGAGTTTCATGATGTCCTGATCAAAAAAGGTCAATGTCCGTCCGCCGTACGCCGTACGCGTCTATCGTCTGCGCCGTTTATGGTAGTGGAAAATTTTCTAAAAATCTGAAATTTTGATCAGGGTCTGTTCCCAGCCAAGATGGGTCCTAAAACTTTTCAGCCCGATCGGACCAAATTGAAGGAGGGTAGGTGGTCAAAATGGATGTGTTTTTGAAAAATGGATTTTCGAGATTTTGGGTAATTTAGGCAAGGGGGTGTTTTGGACGCTGAATCCAATTAAATGGGTCCCAAAACGATTGGCACCCACTGGAAGAAGTTATGGGTCAAATTGGGTATTTATTAACCCAATTTGATTATGTGTTTCGGGATTTCTGCTACCTAGGCGTGTGGGGTATCAATTCCACTAAATTTTGGACCCTGAATCGATTGGAATGGGTCTGGGACCCGCCCACACACATGTTTCCCCCATTCGAGGATAACCAACCCGTGTGTAAGAAATTTGCAGATTTTTTGATTTGTGTTTTCGCCCCGTTTTGCCTCTGAGGTTTCCCCTATGGGTGGATGCTCCGTCCGGCTCCGGCCGCCTCAGAGGTTTTCCTCAGAGGAATCCCTCTCGGAATCCTCAACGTGTGTACCGGCCATAGAAATGGAGATTTTTGAAACGTCCATCGCTACCAACTGAACAAAGATATATTCAACCTTCACTCAGTAAAGACCAACCTTTCAGCAGTGAAGTTCACTGTTGAAACTGATAAAAATAGAGAGTTTTGCCACGTCCATTGCTACCAACTGAACAGAGATAGGACCAACGTTCTAGGGTCGCTAATCCAACAGAGGCTAGGTAATTTTAGAAAAAGAGCCTAAAATCTAGGCTCTAAAACAAACAATCAGCAATTGAAGATTTCCGACCCAAAGTGGGCGATTTTGGTCACTGGGAGATATAAACCTCGTTTAAAATCTTTGCAAAACTTTCCTGGTGTAAGATAGAGTTTTAGGGCACTTATCAAAACTGGTTTCATAAAATAAACTCAATCAAGCAATCATGTCGTTGTTAAAGAATGATTGGAGCTCTCATCAAAACACCAAAAATAGCTCTGCTACGCACGTAGGTGTTGTCACTTGCGCCATTTCTTTTATCTTTCCTCCATTTCTTTCCTCCTTATTTTTCGTGCTTTCAACAGGTTTTGTGTTTTAGACGGTAGAAACGGCGGAAAAAGTGACCTTGCTCCCTCGCTGTTCCGCGCTTCGGTCTGCGCTAAAATTCTATAAGAAAGAGAAACAGCGTGGAGAGGCGAAACACTCGGAGCCCTCTGATGCCAAGAGACGCTTCCCAAGTTTTTTGTCCCATTTTCCTCCTGTTTTTCGGAAGGAATATTCTTGGCAGTTTCCCCCGGTGGTATCTAGGGTTTTGTTGGCAAAGGGACCTCTGTATACTCTCCGATGTTAGGGAATTACCATGAGAAAGTCCCGCAGTGCGCATTCATTTTATACGTGTTGTCGCTGTTTGGATGTCAACAAATTGGTTGGTTCCTCTCTATAGGGCTCTTTCTCATAGGGATGATTGATGGCCGGTAGAATGATCACGATCTTCTCTATTTTATTCCGCACGCGAAGCCTTTTTTCGTAGACGGTATCTATAGTTAGTTGGCCGAGGATACTTGGCCATAGCTGCAGAGTGGGAATTTATTTGTGTGGATGAACGCTTGTGAAAAGATGATTTCTCAAGAAAATGTATGGAATTCGGTGAGGCTAGCGGATAATCATTCGACGCATTGCAAACACGCAACGCTGGCCATCTGCAATACAGCACGTGCCCTCTCGAATACAATACTAGTATGTACATTGTTGTACGCGAGAACAACATTCCAATTGGTTAATATATTCACCACCGATCATGTAACGATTTCTGCTGACTACAAGTGTAGGCCCCCACTTGGCCATAAAATTATCCTGACTAATCCGTTCTAATAACATTACAATTCAGCTCAAGCCGCTGGAATATAATATATTTTACTCCCATTTGGACGATTTTAGGTGGTGGGGGAACAACTCGTGGGACACCCTGTATTATTGTACGCTATCGAAACCACGACCAGGTGTATCCTTGCTTTCGCTCGCTAGATTGCGCTTTGCCATCATTCATTCCATTCACCCTCCAATCCGTATCATTTATTCCCATCGCCCTTCCGATGTAACCATCAAACCCGCAAACGTTCGACCATTTGAACCCTCAAGAACTGGGGAAAACTTAATCTTGACCTTCCGTGCCGAGGAAGTGACAATTTGTTAAAGGGGAACCACAAAATCAATCGTGTCCCTTCACAAAGGGAGCGATCGAGAGGGGGAGCGAGTTGAATAGTTGAACTTCTTTCTCGGGAAGTGATGATGGATGCAAACACACCCACTTTCCGATCCATTGACTCGGCAGAACAATATGAAAGTCACGTGTGGATGAGTTCTATAGCTAGATAAACCACTGCCTCCCGATATAGTCAGAGCCCCGCTTCGACAAATGCAAACTAACTTTTTCACTCCCGATTTTATTTTCTTATCGTACCAAATACATTTTCGTACAACCTTTTTTTAAGCGTTGAATATTTTCAGAGACGAAGAAGGTAGTAAAAAGAGGAGGATATCATTAAATAAATTGTTGC
The DNA here is from genome assembly GCA_019603395.1 of Cyrtorhinus lividipennis. Lineage (NCBI taxonomy): Eukaryota > Metazoa > Arthropoda > Insecta > Hemiptera > Miridae > Cyrtorhinus > Cyrtorhinus lividipennis. The sequence goes on from CM034000.1 coordinate 6,000,092, forward strand.
CGCTCGAAATAGCAACTTGGAATAAATTACATCCTTGGGCTGTGGTGTAAAAGAAAGCTATTCATCAGCAGTTAATCAAATTTTTTCTTCTTTTTTTCAATTAAAACCGCGTAAAAATGGGAGAATTAAAAGTAATTAAAACTTTGAAAAAGAAGAGGACCGCTCTCGTGGGAGCTGCTCCGTTGAAAACTCCTTGATGAATGAGGTTGCGGCGTTCGTGGCTGGGAGTCAGAATAACTTATTTGAAGTAGAGTTATCTCAGTTTTGTTATGAATTATAATAGTCGTTGGAGGAATACACATGGAACATTTGCCAACCGACAATTTCCCGCTGTTTCAAGGAGCTATTACGAAGGGGCAGGTACTAAGAGGTTGGGTTAGGATCATGGTTTGAGGATGATGGTTTTTCGACGATTTCTTGATTACGTGTCTGGCCCTTTAGTGAGGTCCTGATGATGACGAAGGTTGATAAATAGGGTTAGACCTCGGGGAGATGGTCAGCTCAGGGTCCCCTTAGCTGAGATGACCCTAATTGGTTCCTTCGAAGGCGAAGCGTGCTCAGCGTGTGTAGATTAGGGTAAAGGTAGATGGTTCCCCACTGGAGGAAACAGGGCTTTTTTCCATTTAGATTTCCGTGAGGAGGCAGTGAAAAGGGATGGAATCGTCCCGTTTTCCTCCCTTTAATATGCATTAAACGGCCTTTAACATTACCCTGGAAGGTCTTCAGGAAGGGCTTTTTGGCTTTTCTCCCGCAGCCAAGGGCAGATAGGGTAACAAAGATAGGGCAAGGGAGCCGCTCCTAACGGTCCGGTTGTATGCAGCAGCTACGTGAAACGCTCATATCACCTGCAAGGGGGGGGGGGGGGGTCCTAGGTGCACTGCGGGGCGCGTGAGGTAGCAAAGCGAGCATGGCCAAAGTGGTAAAGAGGGTTCTCCAAGTTGATTTCGTATTCAAAGCCAAACTGAACCTGACTGTCCTCGACGACAGGTCCTACACTCCAAAAGGTGCCCTTGAACCAGGAGGCAACTAATATTCGTGTAATCCCTCAACATGGTAATTAGATGGTTTCCATCGAAACTCACCCCATACCATTATGCACTTGCAGCTCAAGATATTCGACAGAAATAAATTAAGCTCCAACGGTCGGGTCTATCAGTCACATCCGTTCATGCATATGTAAGCTGCTCTTCCGAGTAAGCATTAGGTTGAGGACCTAATTCTTCGAGGCTTGGTAAAACAAACAGTATCGTTTTCCAAATGCCTGAAGGGCCTAGGGCTTTCGCCTCGAAAAGAGCGTACAATAAACAATTTTGAAGCGTGAACAACGGACGTTAAATATTATGCTAACTATACAGAATGTATTACCCTCTGGAAGGGATTGAGAAATTGTAATGAAAGAACCAAATGCGATGTAACACACTAATTATGTCTACACAGAAGGAAACAAAATATATACACCTGAAACGAAAATGTGTATTTCGAAAAATGAATTTTCGATATTTTCGGCGATCTAGCCGTTGGGGTATTATTATCCACAAAATTTAGGATCCTGAATCGATGAATGGGTCTGGCATTTTCAACGACCTCATTTTACATAGTAATTGAAGGTATTTGGACCGTATATGGAAAACAGTGAGTTTGGACTCATTCCAATCGATTCAGCGTCCAACACTTAGTGGAAAATGATACTCCACACACCGTGGTACCACGAAATGGGTAGGTAGGTACCCACATTGAGCAAGATTATGGGGAAACAGTGTGTGTGGAGTGCACGGGATCAATTCAATGAATTCTACGTCCGAAATTTATTGGGAAACGGTACCCCACATTCCTAGTTCCCAAAAAGTCTCGAAAATCAAGTGTGACAAAATACTTTTTTACACTAGCCCTCCCCAAATTCAAGGATCCGTTATTATTGAGGAAGAACATGTGAATGTGTGCATTTGTTTGTGCGTTATTCTACAATAAATGATGAACCGAAAGGAGAGGTCACTCAATTTCCAGGATTCAAGTCGCTCAGTGGGTTCAGAGAATATGTAGGTAATCCTGAAATAGGCACCAAACGTTATTGTGATCCTATTGGTCTGCTGCGTACCCGTAATTATAATACGCTCAAGAGAATGATACGGAATAATGTCCTCGGTAACTTACTCGTACCAACGCTGGCGACATAATTTCGACTCTGGAATTCAATTTATATCAATTGCGACCAAACCGTCATCGGGGACCGTCGCTTCTCTATGGTTCCCCCTCCCCAGACGGTACCATGTGGTCAGCTCAGCCCTGATCAATGGTATACCAGGCTAATGGCTTTCGAACTTAATGACCTGATGATCTATCGTTTGTCCGACAATTAATATCAACCCCGAAGCTCGAATGCATGCGGACCCTTCTCACCCATCGAGACCTACTGGGCAGGTTCTGACGTCTTATTGGCTTGAGACGATCGATATGAAATAATAACGTCCAATGATAAATTCCCTTTAGCCCCTTCAACCTCCTCGAGCTCCTTCATACCGGCAGCCACACCGACGAAAATGATCGTAAATTATTAACAGAACCCAGATTAAGAGGTGGGGAGGATGGAGGGGATTAATCGAAGTTTACGATTAAACTAATGAAGCGACCGGGCTAACCGCATCGTCGTATGACCCGATGAACATTTACAACTAATGTCAACCGACCGCAAGCCGAAGGATATTATAGTTTGAACCACTAACCGGCTGTTAACGATCAGGAAATGCCTGCCCTCAGAGTTCCCAAGTGCTCCCATTAAAGTCGAAGCCGTAATTGTCCTAATTGTTGAATCCGAGAAAATTTAAGTTGTGTACTAGTGATGGGTTGAAATCGCGGAAATCGATACGAGAACAGTAGAGAACGGGTTCTGGTGTATTCGTTCCGATTAAAATGAAATCCGATGGAAATCGGAACATATCGATGGCAGAAACTGCCTAGAGTTATATTACACACGTAAATGAAAATCATGGAATATATTACCGAGAACCGTTAACATCGTATGAATGTCGACGAAGGCATTATTAAACGCACAAACGCGAGAATCTTATCGTTTTCTCTCAATTTCCGACTCATTTCTAGTCGATTAATTTCTCTCCGTAGTCGACTAGTGAAGCGAGAACCGCATGATAAACCACCCTAAATACACCCCTTTCGAGCACCCTTTTTTACTCAAACAACCCCTTATTTTCACCGATCAGATCGGAAAATTTATATCATTTTTTCCCCCTCTTCTCTCGTTCGTCTTTTCTCTTTTCAGTTAAATCAACCATTGCTTTATTGATAGCGTCGTTTCTCTTCCCACTCCCATCGCCCTTTCGAAAAACGTGGCGGTTGTGAATAAAGAGCCTCTTCCCGGCACTGGAGGATCGTTGGTTGATTAATATTTTAGAGGGGGTTCCTCCGTATCTGCGTTGAACCTTCCGGAAAAAAGCCAAAACAGCATGCAAATTACAGATGCTAATTGATGGTTGTTGAACACCGACGAAGGGGTGCCCATTCAAATACATCAAATTTAATGTACGCAGTGAAGGGTTCTGAAAATTTGATACCCGTTTACTGTCAAAAATATCTCGTTATTCGAAGATATATTTCCATATCACCCATTTTTGCCCATACCTTCTCTCTGTTTGCGATGAATCCCAACTCGATCTGTTTCGCATAAGAAATTTACTTAAGATTGCATTGAATATGGATCAAATCTCTCAATAACCCCAAATAACTAAAAAACCAATTCAATATATTTTTTTGTTTTAAAATTCTCTGAACTATTGTAAGCCTCTCTCGAATTATAATCTGTTATAATTTAATTCGGGTTTCTTCGGAGGTTTTGAATGGACCTAGCGAGAGGTTAACGCAATGGAAGTCCAAGACCTACAAACTGAGCGTTAATTAGGGATACCAAGGAGAGCATAAAATACATTGATACAAAATGAATTATAATTGAAAACAAGGACACGTTGCAAGGAAAATATGCCTCAACCTAGGCTAGATTGATACAAGACAAAGTAATTCGACAAAGTAAATTAGACAAACATGTGGAGCATAAAAATACAATTAATACATGATACTGAAATACAATTAATGAGCAGCGCAACAATACCGGCTGACGAAAACGGCGTCAACGTTGAAGGAAAAAACGGAGGGGGCATGGTGTCCCGAGGTACACAGCGAGGGCTTAATTACTTGATGGGGAACACAATATACAGGCTTCAGTCGACTCAGACGGGGTTGTAGCAGAGTCACTTCAGCGAGCAACAGACAAAGCCAGGATGGACTGAGTGAGATGCACTTGCATGACGGGTTACAAAAATAATATGACTAACAGGTTGGCGCCTCAGCAAACGACTGCCTGATTGGGCGCCTTGGCAACGAAGTGCGCACTGAGCTCTCTCCAAATGCGATTTCAGGCAGGAGCTGCACGACACTCCTGGCGATGCTCCCTCCCTTCTGGTTTTCTGGAGGCAGTAAGCCTGGGGGCTTACACTATAATAAACGCATGTTTTCTGAGGTTGATCTCTCCGTATTTTTCACGGTGTCTTGATTCCTAAACTGGCGTCATTTGTGGCAATAGGAATGTGCTTCAAAATTTGTTCTTCGAAAAAGGGGTATTCGATATTTTTGGCGATCTAGGCGTGTGGGGTATCATTTTCCACTAAATTTTGGACGCTGAATCCAATGAGACCAATTCATCCCCCGATCCCCCATTTTCCCCTTGCTCCGTCCGACTAATAACCTTTGAATGAATATGCAGCTTTTCTTATCTCCCTCTCTTTCCCTTTTTCAAGAGCATCTTTCTCCAATATTTTTTATTATTCAATCTTATTCCTACGACTCTGCGTAACTCCTAGTAGAAGTGGCCAACAAAATATTCTGCACAGGTTTTGTTTCGTGCTCATTTTCTTCTTCCTAATTTGGCCAAATTTCATGAATGTGCACTTGCTGAGCTACTACGACAAGTTGATCAGATTCGTTTGAGGAAGGAAGTGCCAATTTATCCATTGAAATTACTGAACTAATATCGCGAGTGGGTCATGTCTGCTGTGGATAGCTGGGGAAAGAATCAAGCGCGTATAATCCACGGAAGGAAATCTGCATTCGTTTGGCAGGTGACGGTACCGATTTCGACCTCCAAGACGGATTGGTGTTCTTCTTGGAAGGAAGTTTAGACTGTAGATAGAGGGCTAGGATTTCAAGGGGAGGAATCCAGAGGGGGAACAGTTGGGATCAGCCCAAGGCTTTTCCTAACTCATTTATCTCCTTCCCTATCAATCATTCCCTCCGCCTCTTCGCCAGGCTCTTCCGACCTACGCTTTTCCTTGTCTTAGCACGGCGCTGCGGAGGAAAATCTAATTGATGAAGTTGTACCCCTTCGAGCCTCTTGTTCCTTGTGAAGGTCCTCGGGTCCAAATCGAGCCATCAGCCCGCGAAATGGTCGGATAGGGGGGATGGGGAATGGTCGAAAATTGGAACAGTGAAAGTTCTGATTTCGCTGTTGACCTCTTTCTAGGAGTTTCAACCAAATTTATAGCTCATTGGCACTTCTTTCACAGAGGGAATGTTTTTCAACCGTACCTACTGAAAGTACGTGATTGGGGAAATAATGTAAGATTATTACCTACATTTAAGTTTCAGGTTGATATCCATTTCCTGTGGTTTTTAGGTGTCTAGATTCAAATAAGAAAATGTCGTGCGGCCGTACAACGTAACACATCCGCCGTCCACGCCGATTTAGGGAGTATACAATTTTCCAACAATCTAAAATTCGGGTCAGGGATCCGTTTCCGGGTCTAGTTGCTCCTTGAAACTTTTCAGCCCGATCGGGCCAAATTTTGGGGTGGGTGGGGGTGAGAGTGCACTGCAGGCATCGAAAAGTGTCTATCGAAACGGGTATCAATGCTTTGGAGGAATCGCAACGTCCCTACGTATACATATGATTTGCCTTTGAGGAAATCACTAACCTTTATGCCCACATGTACATGAGCGATTTGAACCAAACTGTAAATGCTCCCAAAGAGACCGGTATTGGGTTTTGGCAACGCTTTGAAGCTTCCATCGAACGATGTCCTCTCACGAAATATGACGAGCGAAACGGTTCAAAGGGTAAGGACGGTTTGAACAGACCATTCTTGGAGGTTCTCCATTCCCGTCAGGAACCGGCCAACTCGTGTTCCTCCGCTGTGCGACTGTATCTGACGCGTCATTTATTCGAGGAAGATTTTGACCAAGGGGTTCTAGAGGGGATGCCACTGAAGCCGACCCTTCTAATTTCGCTTTCATTAAGTACTACATCATCAATCATACCTCTGTGTGTTTCTGAAAGAACCCGTGACCCGGAAATATTGCCGGGGACACCCTGGAAAGAACAGTAAACAGCATGTGAAAGCGGGGAAGAGAAAACACTCGGGTTATTAAAAGCTGCAAATCCTCTTACCCTTCACGAACCTGCCACGAGGAACGAAGCGTGAATATTAACCGGTGAAATTGGGCTGCACGGAGGCGTGTAGGGAGTTCGTCGTACTGTAATTCCGTAGCGCTTGATTGACGAAGAGAAAGGCGAAAACGTTCCGCAGAAAGGCCTAGGAATTGAACGAGTCTCGAAGGGATTACGTTTTAAGCCTCAATTTCTCGTTTTTTCGAGGTTAATAAAGATCCCTGACTAAAATACTGTCGACTTTGGGTCAATATCTGTGATGGGGGGGGGGGGGGGGGTCCACCCTCGACATCATTTCCCTTTTCACTGGTCCAATATTTTGCCTAGTCTGTACCCTAGTGAAACTTTTCAGCCCGATCGGACCAAATTTGGGGGGGTGGTGGGGTCTCAAAATGCTTTTTTTGAAGAATCGATTTTTACAGGGGGTCATATAAATCCCTCTCTATAAAATTTTGGAAGATGAACGATTGAAGTGAGTCTCCAGCTCCTGAATCCGAGGACTAACCAACCCGTGAACGAATTTGGCAGCTTTTTTTATTTCTGCCCTAATTGATGAAAAAATTGTGAAAGTTCAAAATTTGAAGATTTTTCAAAACTTCTTCAACTTTTTCGTCGTTTTGCATTATTAGAACGGTGTTTTTCTGCGGGGACTTTCATCGAATACGGAAAATCAGAAGAGAGCTAGAAATGCCCCCTTCCCCTACCCCCCTACTGGGAAGTTGGTGACTACGATGCTAGAGATCATGTTCAAGTGGTAGGGTTTATAGGCAGCGTGAGCTACAAAAACTCGGGATCAGCTACCGGGCAGAATTTTGAAACCAAGCTCCTCAAGTAACGGGTCGAACAGTCGTGGGTCCAACTAGGAAAAGAGGTGAGGTTTTTAGTCGGTAAAATTCTCCACGAGACCGGGGAGGTGCGGTTCTTATCAAGATTTCCCTCGCCTACCTCTGAAGAGATTTGTGGTGTACGCCAATCAGCCGAAGATAGAGAAAAAGATGATCCCATGAGTAATATTTCGACAGAAACAGAAAGTAACGCTCATTCAAGCAGTGGCTCATCGTTCAATTGGAGACGTTCCGCCAAATTCAAAAGGTATGGAATTAGCAGTACGAGTCACTTCCCTTACGCTGTTGTACCAGCAGGGCACGATTAAATGCTCCTATCGCTGGTCCTTCCCTAATTAATACCTAAGATGGAAAGCTGGCCGAAAGGGCGCCGATTGATCTCAACCTCCTAAATCACACGCCCCTGCAGTGGTACTGCAAATGAAACTACTCGTGAATGTCGTCAAATCCCTCTCCACCGAGAAAAAAAAGTCAAATTGAAGGGCTGTGTCCCAACGATTATTACCTCTCAACCTCTGAGAGGGATTGGCGTTGAAATGGAGAGTCGTAGAGGCGTCTCCAAGGCGTAAATCAGCCCAGTTTAATTATTGGGACTTTTCACGCCTCCCTCCGAACAACGCAAGGGGTCCGAAAAGTGTCTGCTAGATGAGGCTTTCCTGGCATTTGGCCAAGCAGTCCTTTTCATTGCTTGAAGGTGGAAAAGAGAGTGAGCGTTAATCCATGGACGGTGACCAAAGATTCAAAAGTGACGGGATGAGCTGTGAAAATAAACTGTGATTTCCAGTCCGTCGTTTTTCTGTTAGATTTTTTTTTTTTTTTTTTTTTTTTTTCAATCCTGTTTGCCCGTCTTTAGGATTTTGATCCATCATCCTTTGATATGACAAAATATCCATTTGTGCAGACGCTATACAATTATTTTCTCCTCAACACTCCTTTTCATTTTCTAGCCTCTGAGAATTTAATGTTCAGCACGGGTCCAAAAATGACCTGCCACCCGCCTGGCACTTTTGGACTGAAAAACAGTGATTTCTCACAGGCTGTGACTCAAGGGTTGAGTCCTCCGTCACTGGCAGGTATCCTCCTTGACTCAACTGTTGAGTCATCCACGTTGCACGTGCTAATGAGTGTCACACATTTTTGTGGACTCCCGAGAGCTTGAAACAGGGTGTTTAGGCCATTTGTATGTATTTAACAAAATGAAGGGACACAATGAAAATTTTAGGCTTTGGTTGGTTATTCCTTGAACAACCTGTTTTCATGCAAAAGATCAACCTCTTCGATTCGGCTCAAAAAGATTTTCTGGACATTTCAAGGTGTCAAAAGTCAAATGTCCGTCCACTTCTCGTGCCCGTTTTCGGTAGTAAACAAATTCTAACAATATGACATTGGGTTAGGGGTCGTTTCCGGCCTAGGTTGGTCTTCGAGACTTTTCAGCCGGCGGACCAAATTTGGGCGGGGGTAGGCGGTCAAAATGTGACTTTCGAAGAATTGGATTTTCGAGATTTTGGAGAATAATTTCCACTAAATTTTGGATCGCTGAATCCAATGAAACGGGGTCTCAGAACGCTTGGGCACCCACCGGAAGAAGGTAGGGTCACAATGGGGTATTATCTACCCTTTTGTATATTTGTTTAAGATCTGGGACCCTACGCGTGGTGGGGTATCCTTTCTATATATTTTGGACGTTGATCCAATTGAAATGGGTCCCGGCAGATTTGGTGCCCTTGGATGCGTTCTGGGCGCGAAAAGGTACCCATTTACCAGGTTTAATGTATGCTTTCGAGATTTTGGTAACTAGGCGTGTGGGTAACATTTGGGTATAATGTTGAGTGGTTGGAGAGAAAATTCATCATCTTTCCTGCAGAATATTTGCTTAGAGTAACATTTGAAAAGACGGAATT
>CM034000.1:6009385-6023887 GCA_019603395.1 Cyrtorhinus lividipennis
GTCCTCTGGTGAACGGCAATTGGTCCGGGAATCGCGTAAATTGGTTCAGCGTACACAATTTAATGGAAAATGGTACTCCCCCATGCCTAAGTCCCCTAAAACCTTCAACACCCATTTCGAAAATACCCAGTTTTACCCATATGCTACCCTCCAATCTGTGGTGGTAGGATTGAAAATCAGTTAGGCAAACAACTAGAGCCTGTATTGAGTCCATTTGCAGAATTGTCAATTTTGTTTACAATTACAGTGTAAAAGTGAATGACAGTAGTGACGATTAGAATGGAATGGGAATGATACATCATAACATTTCAGTAAATTATTGTGGTGTGTGAACAAGGATTTATATCAGTGTTTGTTCTTGCAGGTTCCCTGGAAAACTCTCCTTCACAAAATCTTATCACTTTATCAGTGATTATTTATCTAGAGTATTTGAACCACTTATTTTCTGTTTTTTATCCGATTTAAAGGAGCCCTCCAAGAAAACGGGACCGCGTTTAGATTTAGAACCCGGTATCAGCAACGGCGAGAGGAGCGAGAAGACAGCGGTTATAATTTATTTGAAAGGCTACCCCCGTTAAAGGCGAGGTCGTAACCCATTTACCCTCAACCACCTCCGCCTCAACGACCTAATATCTATTAAATGTAATCCGCCATAACTACAGCATATTCCGGAAAGGTGCCCAGAAGGCTTAGGGATAAAACGGAGAACCTTAGAGCTGACTCTGGGATACTTGTAACTAGACATCTACCTATACTGAAGAGGTAATAAAAGAAAAACAAGTATCGCGGAACACGGCAAAACAAACAAAACGTTGATTTATTGCTTTGCTGTCTTGGATAAGAAGAAAAGAAGTACCGTAGGGTGTGTTCCCAACTTAAATTTAGCTTGATTGGTGAGTTAGCTTGGTTGACGCATGATGCAATGCTTAGTAGGGAGAAAATGAGAGTTCCCTATCATCAGCTGACTGATAAGAGGCAACTCTTGTTGTCACGCCACCATCCGACGTCTCATTCAAATGTTACCTCCCCCATGGCAGTGTTGCCAACAAAGAAAAACAAGCTTCCAGCTTGAAAGGTGAACTATTTCTTGGGTATAGGTTATGAAATTACTGTTGCCTGAATATTGATTCCAATAGTTCAATCCTCAAAAATGCGAGCCCCTTATCACCTAATACCAATTCCAGTAATCAAATACCCAAAAATGTGAGTTTGGGGGACGAGTAGATTAACTTAGATTGGTAAATAAATGTAAATGGAATTTTTTTAAGATCATTTACAAACTATTTATCCATTCTGGAATTCTGGAATCTGGAAGGAATTCTGAAACACAGTAAGTTTTTACAATATCGTGCCATTTTGTGTTGAGGAGCCTAATCCAACTGTATATGAATTCTCCTGTATACCGGGGTTTTACACTTATCTGCTACTAATGAGTCTCAAAAAGAGCCTAACTGCGACCCACAAACTTCAACCAAATTGCCTGCATTGTTGACCCACCCCAAAACTCGTATTTTTGAGGATTGGATTTTTAGCATTAGTACCTATTCAGGTGACAGTAATTTCAAACTATACCCCCTAAAATACCTACCTACTCATGGGTTAATCTTGAAAACTGGTAGCTTGTTTTGCATGTTATGATGGCAGCACTGTCATGGAGGTAGAAAGAAGCACTGTTAGAAGGAGGGCTCTTATCAGCCCGCTGGTGATAGGGTGAACTCCGATTTTCTCCCTACTAACCTAAGCCGAATAACCAGGCTGAAGCTGTTTAAAATAATTCAACTCCCCTAAATGCTTTGCAACATCCCACAACAAGCTGCGGAAAATGAGTTTTTTCTCAAATTTATCGCCTCGCGAGTTTGTTAACTCGCACCATTTCGCACGATCCGATTGAATTGGCTTATACGTGGCTAACGAAATCATGATAACTTCAGAGATAAAACTGTATTTTTGGCGCAAGCACGAACTTGTTTCTTTTACGTGGAAAATGAATTGTATACCGCGCGGAACAATTTATAACATGAATCCACATTGATTGACGGATAATTACAACGTAATTATAAATGTCAAACTCCTCTTTTCCTCATTGATTTTCTGCAATAAACTGCGCTTCGAATATTGTCCAATGCACTAGAGAAGGATAAAACAAGGCTTCTAAACGAAATCAAATGTTTCCGTGATAGCTAAGCTGTCGGAAGCTCAAATCGATCACTCAAAGTGGTTGTTAGTACAGTGGGGTAGTAGGCGACAGGGATACGGATTATATGGAGCATATTCTCGGGCAAAGGGTAACGCGAACCATCGGCAAAGGTATTGATTCTCATGTTAACGGGGTAAATTTGTTTACGAGAGGATGGCACAGGGTGATTTATCATCCTCCCTCGTCTCCTGCACCTTTTTCCTTCTGAAACAACCGCTTGCTTAGCGCTGATAAATGCGTAAATGCTAAACAGTTCCATCGAAAACTTCATTATTCCCTCAAAATTTAAATGATTTCGTCCAGTAAATGAAGAAAATGTTTGTTTCGTGTTGTGCGGCTTATGACAAGAGGATGATGTCCGATAATGTACTCGTACGGGATTTAATCCGTTGGCAGCCGTATTTTTGTTCAAAAGTGAATATTTACCCTAAAACAATTTTATTATTTCCCCCTAAGTGTATACAATCAAATAAGGCCATGACATTGCGATTAAAGGGATCAGCATAATCAACAGAGGTCCATTGGGTTTTTGAACATATCATAAAATGAGATTTGTGGAGAGTTGCGCCTGAAAGTACCGTCCATCTACTTGCGGTTTGGTTTATTATTCCTCGAATAATCAACCTACGTTTTACTGCCAGTGGCCGAGATCTCCGGTTTGTACCCTTTGTAAATTGCCATTTGGCGTTTCTAGATGTGTAAACCAAAAAACCATAATGTCCGTGCGTCGTCCGCCGTACACCGCCCACGTCGTTATTCGTAAACTTACTAAAAATTGTTCTAAAAACTTGAGATTTTGGTCAGGAACCTCTTTGAAGCTACTGTTAGCCTTCGAAACTTTTCAACACGGTCGGCACGAACTTGAGAAGGGTATGGGCAAAAACGTGTTTTTTGAAATATGATTTTTGATAATTTTTTGTGAAACTAGGCATGTGGGGTATCATTTCCACTAAATTTTGGACGCTAAATCGATTGTAATGAATCCTGGACTTGCTCGGCATTCTCCATAATCATTCTTCAAGTTAGAATTAGCCATTCTGGAAGAGTTTTCAGCGTTTTACCTAAAGTAATATACGAGTAGATCCCTTAGGTGTCGACCTGACGTCACTAAATCGGCTATAACTCACATAATTTACCATATAATCTCAAATCTGAGTACACCGTTGAAAAGAGCGTCCAATTTTCCTTCTGTCGGGCCCTTCTTATTGAACAATGTTTCAAGCTGAATTGAAAAGTAGTCGCCACTCAACTTTCAAGTCCATGGAATACGGCACTTTTCTATGAGGAAATCACAATTGAAATACATTTGAATATATCGTTGGAAGGCTAAAGTAGTGAGAAAATGGGGGTTCTGCCTATCATCAGCTGACTGATAAGAGCCCCTCTCTGACGTCAGCCCCCCTCTGACGTCTGTCAGATAAGAGATACACGCCCCCGTCCGTGATAGCGCTGCCAACGTATTTTCGCGGTACTTTTTTAAAATTGGCGGGTATTGCCAACGTAACAGGACGAACCCACGAGGTATTTTCGCAGTACTTTTTTTCAATACCCGCCAATTTTAAATATTACCGCGAATATACCCGCCAATTTTAAAAAAGTACCGCGAAAATACCTTGTGGGTTCGTCCTGTTATGTTGGCAATACCCACCAATTTTAAATATTACCGCGAATCACGGAGGCTGTGGACGGGGGCGTGTATCTCTTATCTGACAGACGTCAGAGAGGGGCTCTTATCAGTCAGCTGATGATAGGCAGAACCCCCATTTTCTCACTACTGGCTAATATTCTGAGACAGTTTCTCCACGAGAGTTCAAATCCCATCAATACGAGGGTGCGATTTCATGTCAAACTGACTACAACTGTAGGAAACTACGGTATTTTCGGTATCCATTGCACTGGTGCCATGCGGTGTATGTATGTAAAATTCTGGTGGTGGAGGCCAGGTTAGCCAACGTTACTCGCCAAAAACCTGCTGAAACAAAAAATGTGATTGCTGGCAGCTAGGAACATGTTGCTCTCAGAATGCTGATTTGTTGCTTAATACACAAAATTACATTTTTCTAAACATTTTTTCAATCTGTGACAAACCATCGTCTCTCACACGTCTGGTACTCTTTACAGGGCGTGTAATCTGTTTTTCCAGATTAAACAAGTTCCCACGCCCGACCAATTTAACGGTAAAATGATGGAAGGGGGGTACGATCAAAACTTGGTCGAAAAGTTGTCAAAGTCCGACTTCCCCCAAGAAGCGATATTAGTCTCAACTCCATTACGGATTCGTCTGTTTTTTCTTCTTTTTTCCCTCCTTTTTTCAGTCGCTCCTAAGTTGCCTAGCTCATTTTCTTCAAACCCCTCCGACGAAGTCCCCAGTCCCCAGTCCCCTCGCCGATTCCTTTTGTTAATAGTTTGACAGATGGCGTTCTTACCTTCCGTTTCCGGCTCATTTGTTCTATTCGTCCGAAAAGGAAAAGCCGTTTCCTTATCAACTCCATTCCAAGTCATTATCCTTCGGAACCCTTTACCATCACATTTCCCCCCCTTTTCCCAGCTCCGTAGGGCATTGAAGAGGAGGTTTTCATTTATGAAGAAATCCCCGCCAGAGTTCTCTCCCCTCGTAAATGAGCCTTACAGTTTCTTTTGTTCTCGTTCATTATCATATTTCGCCTTCATAAGCCCCTCCAATTTCGGGTTCTAACCTAATTGTACTTTTTTCGCCTCGTTATAAGGCGCTTAGAAGCCGCTAAAATGACGACAGCAGACGTCATTTTAAGAGGCAATAACTTAACACATTGACCATTTGAGCAGGTTTACGTTGTGCCTGCACCTACAGCCAAATCTTTCATTACTTGCGGTATGTAATTTGTTTTTACACTTTAAATAATTTGACTGAGTAAACTTGATCTTCTGTATATTTAAATGTGGGATAAGGGGTCAATTTGACAATATTTTGGGGTTGCACAACTTTCCGTCAACGAACCCTGCACAACGAACGATGTTGGAGGTTGTTCGTGGCCGAGAAATGGGCGCAAAACGGGCAGTTTGAATCGCAGCTGTTGGATGGAATTTTCGAGAGAAGAGCTCGACAGTCCAGACGGGCGTTCAGGAGCTGATGTAGACCCTCAGTCCACCCACCCCAAGATCATTGGATTTAAATGACAGTCAGGAGCTGGTTGTAGTTAACTTCACCAAGGGAATCCCACATTTGAAGGATAGCGGAGGAACATGCTCTGCGCCCTCACAAGGCAATAACGGTGGACTCTCATTGATCTACCGCATTTGCCGCAATGTGCTCCAAAAAAATTCAGCCGTCCATCAAGCAACACACCCATATCCCTCAATTTGCCGACTGGGACAGTGATTGCTGGCACAGTAAATAACCGTCAATGCAGTCCCCACCAAGGATAAATGAGACAACAGAACACTTGGCAGGATTCATGAACAGTGCAGCAGCACAGTGGGTGTGGCAGAACACCTTTAAGTCATCGGCAAACAGAACAGCGCACACCGAAACCCTTGCCTTACACCACTCCATTGATCATCAGGGGAATGATAGAGGGGCCAGATGAACTGGGAAGACAACCCGCCCACAAACTGGCCATCCACCTCAAAAATTGACCATACGATTCCAATGAAGCAAGCAGCGCAAGAAGGTTCCTATGGATCTAGAATTCATCGAGGTGGCAGCACTTACAGCTTTTAAATTTTCATTCACATCAAATCTGTGGCATTTTGAGACACTTGTGGAGTGAATCCTGTGCTTGAAGGACACAGCATTAACCCGTGGTGTTAGTATACCACAAAGGGGTTGGTTATCTCCTTCCCAGGTTGCACGAATTGCATGATCGGGCTCTCCTTCGGGACATAAGGTAGTTGACGGTTTCAAGGTCCAGCTCATTCTCGGTTATTAAATCAGATTTGCGCGCCATCTGTGAGGAATAGGAGGTGAAGGGATCCCATCCACTTTGTAGATTATGTCCTCCCGCGACGGGACTCCTTTTACCTTTTTCCTCTTTCGTATGAATCACTAAACGCATGGAGCCGTAAGGGCAGGGGGTGCCCTGGGATGGTCCTTACTTCATAAATACGGTCATTTCTCAAGAGCAAATGGAAAGGGGTTTTCCTCCTTCGCGCCAGGGGGTGGGTTCTATCTCGAGATACAGGGACCTGAGGAAAGACGACGTTTGCATTCTTTATTCTTACTGAGTAGACGGGGTTTTTGGAGACTCAACTTAAAGGGATGAATAAATCAAAACATCTACCCGTTCGGAATTCTTGACTTCCTGTGATCGTTGTTTAAATTCACATCTTAATTCAGAACCCCACAAGCGCGGATGTTCTTCACCCTACGTATTCTTAAACTAAGTTTACGTTCATGTTTTCGTACATTTATGGTTTATCAAATTAATTCCCTCTTGTGTTAGTATAAACAGGCAGAAATACAACTCCCTCAAGCGCATTTCTCACGTTTCATTGATTCATTAAAAGCCCAAACAAGACCTACGTCCAAGTCCTAAATGAGCCAAATTTCAACATCATTCGCTCAAGAAAAACATAAAAATGAATAAATAAGATTAATCTAACTTCTAACTTCTAGCTGGCCACAATTCGTCCGGGACGTATTTCAATGAATTTGGCGTCCAAATCCTTGAGACTAATGAACCCCACATGCCCAAATCCCCAATAATTCTGAAAAACCGCTATTTATTATCAAATTTGTATTCATACCTCCGTTTGCGCTGATGGGGCTGAAAATTGAAGCCCCAACCAAGGCCCAAATAAAGACCAACAAGAATAACAATAGCCAATAGTGAGGGGCGTAGATTCAGGGGTACCGCAGGTACCGCCGGTACTCCTGACAGAAAGGAGAAATATCAGTACATAAACAATCATTGAAATATCTGAATAGTTGAATTTGGATGCGTTCTGACAGATTCAATTAAAAAAACGTGGGGAAAATGGGGAAAACAGCGGGTGTGGCGGGTCCCAGACCCATTCCAATCGATTCAGGGTCCAAAATTTAGTAGAAAATGACACCCCACACGCCTAGGTACCAGAAATCTCGAAAACGCACATTCGAAATGGGTAGATAGGCACCCATTTTGACTCAAAACCTCATCCAGAGGGCGCCAATCGTACCTGGACCCGTTTCATTGATGATATTCCCTAAAATGGATGATGGATACCCTGTATTTTCTACCCGTAAGGGATTAGGTGATTCCTTATGATCTGATAATTCATGAATACTCGGTGAGGAAGGGAATAGTAGCTTCAGTTGCTCATGTTGTGGTTTCTTGAGTCCTTTGATTAGGACATATCCTTTGATTAGGATAAGGTTCCACTGATATGCTAAAGGTCTGATGATACATCTTTTCTGCGAACGAAGCACGTTAGCTTAACCGCCAATCCGAACGGTTTTGCTCACTATCTCAGCCTCTGGCGATGGCAATTTAATTTTTTGGTCATCAACCACGAGACGATGACTCGGTTGATTTCCCAAGCTTCCCATTGCATTGCTTTTTCACGCGAATATTTGACGAGTCAGCGCGTAAATATGCACGATGGAGAGTGCAGGCGAGGAAAATTCACACGGACGGTAGGTATTTTTCTATAGAATTCACGTACCTACTCAATGATGGGCGTAGGTACGAAAATCAATGTGATGGGAATGCAATCTCTTTAATCTGATCAAACCAGTTTGTAAAGAACAAAGAACGTAGGATCAGAGAGATTCATTTTGTTGGTGAACTCGTGGAAGAGATAAGCCGTTCCTCTTTCGCCGCTTCCTGCGTGTATTTGGCTAAACAAACGAGCCGAACCCGGTGATGGAAACTTCATTTCCCTTGGGAAGTAAAACTACCCAATAGTTCCAGTCTCTGTTCCAGTTTCGCCCACGTATTACAGTTCGAGAGAAACTCTCGCCGTGGGTCCATTCAAGCATCGGAGAAACAGGATCGATTGGAGGTTGTCTTGTCCGCTCCGTCTACAAATAGCTTTCAGTTTCCGTGACATGTGCGGTTTCCCGCGACCGCAAAGGAAAAGACACGATAGAGAGATCGCTTTAGGGACGTTTGACGTTCCGTCCGAGGATCCAGATAGTTAGGAACGTCGACGATGGACTTGAAATGGGCAGGTACTACGGACGGTTGGTGATGTATGTCAAGGGGTCCACTTCCGCACCTGTTCAAACATCGCGTTATGCTGCCCCCGCTCTTTCAAAATTCTTTTTGATTTATTTGCTTTCTACTGAGGAAACGAGTAGTTTCAAAAAGTATTCACATCATCTCATTAGTTACGATTAGGCCTCCCGTCACTGGTCGAAAGACGTCATCGTTCCCTATCTCCATCCATCGTTGAATAACTCCAAAAATGAAAAATACGAAACTTGTGATCCCCCACTTCAACACAACCATAATTATTCATTTCATATTTATTTTCTCTGAATATTAAATGGGGTCGTTTATTTCACGTCGACTTTTGGTTGAATATCTTATAGGAGTAACTTGTATTTCCCCTATAATAATTGTTAAAAACATTTGTTCAAAAATGGTAAAAATCCCAAAGTTTTATCCACTGTCCGTATTCAGATGTCCGCAGATAGAACCATTTAAATCATCCAAAAAAAACCTGAAATTTTGACATTTTGGTAAATAAAATTAGGTTAAATAAGTTAATTTCAACTTATTTCCAGCTTATTTGCCAAAAAACCGCTGCAAATTCTTACACACGGGTTGGTTATTTCTCGGACCAGGCGTGTGGAGACTCATTTCTTCAACATGTGGAAAATAGAAACGGTGGGTGTGGCGGGTCCCAGACCCATTCCAATCGATTGAGGGTCAAAAATTTAGAGGAAAATGATACCCCACACGCCTAGGTTACAGAAATCTCGAAAACACACATTCAAAATGGGAAAAATAGGTACCCATTTTGACTCGAAACCTCATCCAGAGGGCGCCAATCGTACTGGGACCCATTTCATTGGATCCAACGTCCAAAATTTAGTGCAAATGATACCCCACACGCCTAGGTACCAGAAATCTTGAAAACACATATACAAAATGGACATTCAAGGACCGACCTAGGCTGGGAACAGACCCCTGACCCAAATTTCAGACTTTTAGAAATTTTTTTACAAAATTTGACAGTTTACATTTCATAATGTTTATATCAACGAACCCAAATGTTCATACGCCGTTCGCCGCTCAGGTTTGTAGTGGATTTAGTAGATTTAGATCTAAACATCTAAAATTTTGGTTAGGGGGTCCATTCTGGCTTTAGTTGGTTCTCAAAATTGTTCAACCGGAACAAGTTGGTGGTGAGGGGGGAGGGGGTTAGGCTTACACACAAAATGTGTATTCCGAAGAATGGATTTTCGAGATTTTCGGTAATGTAGGCGTATGGGGTATCATTTTCCACTAAATTTTGGACACTGAATCGATTGGAATAAGTCTCCATGCTCCCGGTCCGAGGAATAACCGACCTGTGAATGTATTCGCAGCATTTACTTGGCCCCTTTTTGTGTCGAAGGAAATGCTTTTTTGGGGTAGATCTGAAAATGGTGGTGCTAAGGGCGCAGACTGCTGGAACAACTGTAAAATCTTGTTGTATGGAATCAGTTCTTTCTCAATTTTCTGTTGAAGGGATGGATTCTGGAATAATTCATTCAGAGGTTAAAAAATCAATATCTGCTGATTTTACATTTTCTCAATGTTGGTCAACTTACCAGTGATTTGAAAAGGAGATGGCCGGATGCCTCTGGTTAGCCAGTTGGTTTCTAGAGCCAGAAAAGGTTCACGTGTTCCTACTAATCATTCTGCCCCTCAATATGAACGGTTCTCCGTCATAGATAATTTCCACGGAATCTCTCTACGGTTTGGGGCGCCCTTTGTTTCCGCTGTGAGGACAATGTAGAAAGGAAGAGCTCAGGCGCTAATTAGAACCAACGTCGAGGAAAGATCCCTAATTTTGACGCTTTCCTCGACGAGGAGTTGATGTTTGTTGAAGGAAAACCTCCGGGAACCCCACAGCTGATTAATGCATCGCCCCTCATTCGAGTTCTCCCTGGGTACGTTTTGGCGGAGAACAAAGGTGAAAACTTCCGCAGTTCCACTTCCCTTCTATTTATTAGGAAGGATCTTATGAAAGGTGCAGAATGACGAAACTTTTCATTGTTCTGTAGACAAAGTGGTTTTTGTTGAACCTATTAGTAGATCGGTCTTATGCTATTCAACCATTAAATTCCATAAAAACGTCCACTTCTTTGGTTTTGTTCTAGACATCATGAAACGTCCAGAATAAAAATTTGGGACCGATCGGGGATGGTCGACCTTAATATTCAAGGAATAACCAACCAAAAACGCTGCTAATTCATTCACATGGGTTGGTTATTCCTCGGACCAGGCGCATGGGGACTCATTTCAACCGATTCAGCGTCCAAAATTTAGTGGAAAATGATACCCCACACGCCTAGGTACAGAAATCTCGAAAACCCATATTCGAAATAGGTGGACAGATAACCTTTTTGGCCCAAAACCTCTTCCTGTGGGCGCCAATCGTTCCAGTTCCCGTTTCGTTGGATTCAGCATCCTGAGTTTAGCCGAAAATGATACCCCACACCCCACTTGCCTAAATTGCCAAGGATCTCGAAAATCCATTTTTCAAAAACACATTTTGAGCTCTACCCCCCCCCCCCCCCCCCCAATTCGGTCAGATCGGGCTGAAAAGTTTCGACGACCAACTAGTCCTCGTAGTGTATCCTAGTAGTATTCTTCGTGATCTCTAGTTGGGCTTCGAAGATCGCCCAAAACGGTTGCAGGGGAGCGGTTTCCTTGTACGAGTAGAATATATCGAAACGTTAGATTCGAGTGGGCTTGAGTTGACTTCTATGAATTCCACCCTGCGATCTACTAGCCAAAATATTTCAATTAGGAATCCGTGAGAGGCGGGGACATGTGTGAGGGGTTTTGAAGAATTTCCAGAGGCTTAGCTGACCACAGAATGGAGGTGGTATGCCCGAGGAACAGCGACAGTGTCGTTCATCACTTTGCTGTCAAGCGCTGAGGGACTTTCTCAGGAGGAGGTCCCTGGTCATAGTTTTCCCTTTAACCCCTCCTCTGGTAGAACGACATTACGTACAATGATGGGAAAGGCGGATATGGTGAAGGGAGTGACAGGACTGGAACGGGTCGAGAATTATTAAATTCCGCGGGTGACAAGGCCTTCCCAGATGTTCCGCCATGACATAGTTATTCTTGCGACTTTCCAGAGAGTTGAAAAGCTTCCCTTGCCGCACGGGTTTTCATTCGAAGTTCGAGCGAGGAGTTTACCTGACTGGAGACAGGTCCCACGAGCCAACTTCATTCTCCTGGGCTCGTGGAAGTTCCGTTCTTCTGTCCCATGTTTTGATTGCCCAGCGTCCAAGAGGAGGTTCGTCCCGGTACGTGACTGAAACGCTCAACGATTGATATTGTACAATAACGGTGATGATCACTCCTCGTTTGTATGACAATGTTGATTGTTGAGGCATATTTGATAGGAGTGACCACGGTGGGTTTAGAACTGATATCAATCAATGAAAACTTGAACATTGGGCCCCAAACAAGACCGTAGCGTGGCTCTCAAATGGAGGATTATGCATTTTTATGCGTTTCAGGTAGTAGTGCTTAGAATGGTCAAAGCTATTCTTGTTGAGCTGAAAGTTCGGGTGGAACCCATGGCATATCAGCAAGATACAAACACTGCGAATTCAATCATAGGGGTTGGTTATTCCTCAGGCCAGAAACATGGAGGCTCATTCCAATCCATTCAGCTGCCAACTATTAATGGAAAATGATACCCCACAAATACACCAGATCATGAGTATCAGATACATGATACCCCATTTTGATCCATACCCACCCCCAGTGGGCACTAATCGGTGTGGGACCCTTCCCATAGGATTCAGCGCCCAAATTTAGTTAAAAATGTAACCCCCAGAAGCATAGATCGTTCATCGGACCAAATTTGGGGGGGGGGGGTCAAATGTTTACTTTGAAAAATGCATTTCCAAGATTTTTGGCGATCTAGGTGTGTGAGGATCATTTTTGACTAACTATTGGATGCTGAATCCATGGAGATATGTCCCGAAACGATTGGCGCTCACCACAAGAGGTAATGGGTCAAAATGGGTATCTATCTACCCATTTAAAATGGTTTTTCGAGATTTCTGGAACCTAGGCGTAAGGGGTATCATATTCCACTAACTTTTGGACGCTGAATCGATTGGAATGAGTCTCCATGTTCCTGGTCCAATGAATAACCAACTCCTGTGAAGAAATTGGCAGCGTTTTTTAAGACATCAGGAAACCTCCAAAAAAATGTTGGGACCAATCAGAGGTGGTCTTGAGCATGAAAACATTGATTGATTATTATTCAAATAGAATCAAATCATATGTAGGTTGAAACAATGTAATTGCGTTAGGTACCTTACGGAAAACTGTTTTTGAGATAATTTAGTAATAGTAGAGATATTTGTAAATCCTCTACTCACATACAGTTGAACGGCCCAACTTGATAATTTCTATACGCACATCTATTCAAAATTATGTGAATTAAACACTCCTCTTCCACCTTCCCTGAATCAATCAAATCATATAATTTAAAAAAAGTTGGGTAAAACGCATCTTTTACTCCAATAATTAGTACTCTGCTCTTCCATAGCGATTAAAAATATTCAAATTTATAAAAAGAGTAAATTGGCTCTTCATGTTCCACGAGCTCCTCAAAAAGAACTTCAATTTTCAAACACGAGCTCCTCATTCCGACATAATAAGCTCGTCTGAAATGACTTCAAAAAGAAGTGAAAAGTGTGTGTATACGTGTGAGTGAGTGTTTGCATCTTCATGTAAAGAGGTAGGTGGAGCTAAAATTCAATTTCTCCTTCCCTCAGTTACTTGTACCTTATATTACATCTCCCTTGAGAAAAACTCAACCGTGCAAGGCGACGGAGGAAAAAAAATTCCGTTCTAAATGGGCCGTTGAAAGGACGGTGAGCGCGAATGTCGCGTCAAAGTACGAGTATTAAGTAGCTCGTATGTATCACAGTAGCTTCCGTACTTGGGCTACTGAAGAGCGAAAATAATCAAAAACCTGTCAACATTTTTTTCAAATAGAAAGTTCTCTCCAATCGTTCACCTTTTACGTTACACGTTACGTTGTTACGGTACACACTTCGGATAAATTCAAGTTTTGGACATTTTGGAGTATCCAAAAAGTATCCTCCATCTTCTTTGCCTGTTGACTGCCGTTAAAAATGCTCCGTAAGAGTTCTACTTTTTTTTTTTTTTTTTTTTTTCAAAATTAATTTGGGTCAAAAGTATTTTCTGACACATTTTTGACCCGATCGCAAAAAATGAGGCAGGTGTGTAAATTTGTATATTGAAAATAGCTTTTCTACAGGGAGTTGGACATTTTTGGGGTAGCGCAACTTCGCGTGCTCGCTGTACCGGTTGCGCGCGATAAAAAAATTGGTTGAGGGATCAAATTCAAATTTTCATGAAATTTTGGGTAGAATCCGAATCTACAATAAAAGTTTGGGGTTTCCATTTAAATAAGAAAGTTGTGTAACTTGCGCAGGGCTGCGCTGTTTTTTGGGATGCGCAAATATGATATTTGAGATTCATCCCAAAAAAAAAAAAAAAAAAAATCTGTTTACTTCCGTTTGGGCAATTTGGGGGGGGGGGGGACTCGTGGGGCACCCTGTATATTTTAAGAGAACTTAAGCATGGGTTACTTTTTTCGGCTTCTTTTTATCACCTCCCCAAGTTCCGTTCAATTTACAACGGCGCTAAACGTGGAAGTTTATCATCCCGTTAATCGAGATAATAGCGACGAAGGAAATACGTTTCAACGAAGTTAATATTCGGGCTGCGTGGTTTCATCTTCTGATCGAAAAATCAATTTTGTATTAAAGAAGAAGGAAAAAAATCCTCCTCCCTCCATAAATCTCTCTAATCTGATCTCACGATTCGAAATATTAATAAGAATTTGAACTCCCTTCGTGTATGCGGACGCCACAGTGGCGGAGCACATAGTAAAATTAACTCATTAAATTTTTTATCATGAGGGGAAAAGAAGGTTATGGATTGCAGCTGCACGTTTGATATTGTGTTGAAATCCAGTTATATTCATGTTCTGATTTAAACGTACATCTTTACTTAAAAATCTGCACTAGGAATACCACATTTGTTGTCACTGTTGCAATAATCTGAAAGAAAAAGTAGTCATTAGATACTTGTTAGTTCAATTATTTAAATCATTACGATGAAAAT
>CM034000.1:6024806-6067093 GCA_019603395.1 Cyrtorhinus lividipennis
TTTGCAGATCTCTACTGCAGGGATCTACCCAAAAGTTCATGAAAATTTGATCCTCAATCAATTTTTTCATTGCGCATAACCGGTTCAAGGAGCACGCGATGTTGCGCAACACCCAAATGATGACTCTAATGTGTGGCACATGAATTATCATTGTTTTTCAACGCTGATTCACGAGATGCTATCCATTTCTGGATTTGACTCAATTTTGCAAAAAGAAAAAAATCGTTTATTTTATGCAATTTTTTTTAAATAAATAAATAAATCGGGAGAAAAAATAGGGTTATAAACAAACCTATGTTATTTCACGTGCAAATACGCGCTAAAAAAGAGGATTATTTCATGTGAAATGTTCGAATTTTGGTCATTAATCCGCCAAAATTTAGTCTAATCAAGAAACGGATAGCATTTTGTGAATCAGCGTTAAAAAGCTATGAAAATTCATATACCACATATTAGGGTCCACCAACGTCCACTATTTGACATTTTTGGGGTTGCGCAACATTGCGTGCTTGCTTAACTGGTTAATAAACGCGCGATTAAAAAATTGGTTGAGGGATCAAATTTTCATAACATTTAGGGTAGAATTTGAATCTGCAATAAAAAATTATTGATCCCATGAAGAATAAGAATGTTTGTGTAACTTGCGCATGTTTGCGCAATTGCGCAAATATAATATTTGAGTTCCTTGCAAAAAGTACTAAATTCAAAAATGTATTCTTTGTTTACTCCCATTTTGACCATTAGTAGGCGGGAGGAGGAGGGGGGGGGGGGCTTGTGTGATACCTGTGTTTCTTGGTGCTTCGGCTACGCCCAAGGCCGACGTTGCTGCTGCAGGACGCGAACGAGCTAATGCTAACACATGCTATCTGCAAGGAGTAAAAGGGTGATCAATGAGGGAGTTAGAAAACCCCCCCAATCGCAGTTACAAACCATTTTAAAAGATCACTCAGTGCAATTTCATCTATCTCTTGTTAGCACCAGGAACCTTCACCTTGGGTTTGCTGTGAAATACTGAGTCTACCTTCATA
Organism: Cyrtorhinus lividipennis; assembly: GCA_019603395.1. Lineage (NCBI taxonomy): Eukaryota > Metazoa > Arthropoda > Insecta > Hemiptera > Miridae > Cyrtorhinus > Cyrtorhinus lividipennis. The sequence continues at coordinate 6,025,835 of CM034000.1, forward strand.
ATGGCCTAACCACAAATTTAGCGTCCAAATGTACTCGTAAAACTAGCGCGGGGCCAAATTATAATCCCTTGCCAGACGATCAACCTTACCTTCAGCAAAGAAAAGAGGAAGTCCTCGAAAAAGTGGTTAGATGGGGAGAAATAACGCGAAAAAAATCTCCTCGGGCGAATCCCTACCACTCACCTCACCACGACCTTTTTGTTGTTCAAGAGGCTTGAAGGCTAAAGTTGAATTCATTGCTTCCACTTATCTGGGGAAATTTACTGCCCACCGGTTGGAGCTCCTCATCCCTTATCCCTCAGAGCGGTTCAGCTCTTCTATCTCATCCACTTTACAATAGCGGCCGGAAGGGAGGTTTTCCGTCACAAAACCCGCAAATCTAATCTTTATTGAGTTTTTCGTTTTGTTACCTCGGTTGAAACTCTCGATGGCACTTTTCACCGTGCGCTAACGACGTCCGCTTTTTTCACAGTGCTGCCTCATCCGTAAATAATACCTGGTCGTTGACAATATCCACGGTTCTTTGTGACTTATTCAGTCACTCGACTGACAACCCAGAAAGTCTGCATTCCTCATATTCAAATCTTTTGCAGACACAATGACTAAGTCAGATTAAATTGTCACCTCGACGTTGCTGAGCTACGTAAGGCTCAAATAAGGGCAAAGTCTCCCAAAATGGTCAAAATGGGTATTTCATGCATTCACCTGGCCTTAGGAAGGATATCGTGATCGTGTTGCTGTTTCGTTTGAATTCTAACCAAAATAGTGATGTGAAATGTAGTTGGGGTTCAGCTACATGTAATTTCAACAACATATAAGATATTTTTATTTTGAAAATAAATAATGATAATTATGACCCCAAAGCGAATTGATTTTGCTTGTGATCGTGTGAGTTAGTGGTTGGTTATTCCTTAAATGATCAACCTATGTTTTCATGCAAAAAATCAATCTCTCCAATAGGTAATTCCAAAAAAAAAAAAAAACTGGGCGTTTTAAGGTGTTGAGATTAAAACAAGCAAATGTCTGAAATTTGGGGAAATTTTCAGGCTGATCGGACCACATTGGGGGGGAGGGGGGAGGTAGGAGTCAAAATGTTCATTTCGAAAAATGAATTTTCAAGATTTTCGGCAATCCTGGCGTGTGTGGTATCATTTTCCACTAAATTTTGTACGCTGAATCGATTAGAATAAGTCTTTATGCTCCTAGTCCGAGGAATAACTAATCTTTGTGAATGAATTATCAGCGTTTAACGTACGATGAACCGGACATTCGTTTTTTCCCCAAAATTTTGCTTTTTGACGTTTTTGTGACCATCTAATGTTAACATTTCAGAAGTCTCCGACTAGACTTTACAAAAAATACAAATTGAAAATCGATGAATCAATGTATGGATGGATTGTGAATGTGGGGTTATCAACACGGAGATGTGCGAAATGAAAAGAAAACTCGTGTTCAAATTCTCAAAACTCGGAGAAAAGGAACAATAACTATCATTATAATAAAACAATAACCTCAGACACAATGGTATTTACTTCTCTGAGACGTATTACGAGACGGTGGTCACACGAATACGGGACTGTAAAAGCCAAAAAAGATTTGTTTCCGCCCAGGATCGAACTGGGGACCTTCTGCGTGTTAGGCAGATGTGATAACCGCTACACCACGGAAACTTGTGATAAGGGGCTGGAGTGAAACCAATCACACCTCGTTCAATTCGCCTTATGTCCTGATTTTGTCCAATGAGATGTTTCTATATTAACTAGAACATTAACAAGGCTATCATTTCAAACGAAAACGTCCATTCTTAGTTATTCTTCTGTTTCTAAACCTCAAAATGGCCTTTCCACCATACTTCTTTACATATATTCAGAAAGAACAGTATGGTTCGGTATATTCATCTAATAAATAAGAATGTATATCGATAAGGTATCAGACCACAAAGTGACTTTGTGAATACTATGAAAATGGTTTTTCCCTGTAGCGAGACTGTCAGAGATGGTCGTCAATCGATTAACGATTACATGGGTGAATTCAATGATGAATGTAATCGATTACATTGTAATCGCGCGTGGCGGTTACCATTTCCGATTTCTTTTTAATAAAAGAGAATAGGGGAATGAATTGTAATCAATTACTTTCGTTTCTCAATTACAATTGTAATTGAATAAATTTGGCGGTTTTTAAATGGTTTTTCCATGATCTGCACTATTAATATAGAGTTCATGTTTATGAACTATCATGTTTGCATTAATATATGTAGGTACTACGTACTAGGTATTTCTTGACAGTTCCAGGGGACAGTTATTTATTTATTTTTTATAAAATCACTCGTAGGTAGGAATGCGGGGAGGGACAAAATAAAGACTAATTTTGGTTGCTTATTTCTTGAATAATTAACCTGTTTTCATGCAAAAGGTCAACCTCTCCAATTCGGCTCAAAATTTTTTTCTGGGCGTTTCAATGTGTCTAGATCAAAAAAGTCAAATGTTACAAGTAGTCAGAACTGGTGTTTCACTGGATAGAAACAGAACGTGCTCAATATAACCTCTTTTTGAACATTCGGATTAACAGTCCTAAAATCGGGTCAAGCCGATCCTTCCACATCCCTTCCCATTGGGTGTAAAATTGGGGTTTTTTGAGTGTATGGCCATACGGCGGAACGTTTCCCATGTAATTTTGGTCGCTGATTCGATTAAAATTTCTCCCATTCAAGTCAGAACGTACATCTACATGAGAGATTTCATTTTTTCTAGAAGACAAAAAATATGAAAATAATCATACATTTCAATTGTCCTCCCTTTTGTTAAAGGGGTTCTAGGGAACGAGGTAAATGTGAAATGATTTGCAGCATTCTCAATTATTGTGTTTTACTACCGCCTTCACTCAACTACGTAGATTTCACTTATGAACTTTAAAAAAATAAAGTAACCGTTATTCGCTAATCGTATCGTAATCGTCAATAATTAATTGTTAATCACGATTACTTTGATTAATCGGGGAGAAGTATTCATTAGTCAAGAATACTTTTGTTATAGTTATTCGTTCCACCAGACGAATAACGATTACTTTTGTATTGCAAAAGTATTCGTTAATCGATTAATCGCCCATCTCAGCGAGAGATGAGGACACTTGAATAGTTGAAAATCTCCGAGTTTACGACGGCATTTGCAATTATTCGGGAGTGGAGATTCAGCAGAATTAAAACAGTCACGATTCAACTGCTTCAAGAACAAATAAATGTTCCACCAAAACGACTAATTTGTTCCGTTGTCGAGGAACTCATTTGCGGTTATTATTACGTCCTTACACGTGACAAAAACGCAACAAGTGCACGAAAAATATGATCGTGTAGGCCGTGGCGTTAGGATTGTCCCTTTCATCGTATATCATTCTCGACGAATCGAGCCAAAGAGAAGAACCGCTGCCAAAACCTGGTTACTCTCATACATCAAAATGACGAGGGGCTACGACCACAAAACCAATTAAATATCGCAAAACATGACAAAGGAGCTGATACTGTTGGTGAGTGACGTGCGGGAACTGATGACGTCATTAAACCATCGACGAGGAATTCCATCTTTCTACCTTTGGAGCCCCTTTTATCCCTCCTGTGTGTCGAGGGACTTAATGGCGTACGGGGGGTTGAGGATTGTCGTAGGGAGGGGGTCCACGAAGGAAAAGTTGAATGGTTCTCGTCACTTTGATGGATCGGGCTTTATACAAGAGAAAAAAAGACGACCATCCCTCGCCTTCTCTATCCACTGTTCTAAAGCACTTTTCGTTCCGCGATCTTCTTTTTTAAAAGTGTTGGGCTCCCAACCCGAGACTCACCCCTTTCACGCAGAAGGGTCAGTACAAATCTCAACCACCTGCTACTCCGTGTTTTTTCTGTTTTTCGCGAACTCTCTCGGCCATTTTCGCAATAAATATTTAGCGCTTAGTCTCCGAGATTAAAGCCTTCTCTATTTAAAAATGGTCAATACGTAGATTTGAAGCCTCCAGAACTCACGAGGTTTGAAACCAATTAAAAATTCTAGGTGTCTAGATCAAAACCCTGTAAATTCTTACAAACGGGTTGGTCATTCCTCGAATGGGGGAAACAGTGGGTGTGGCGGGTCCCGGACCCATTTCAATCGATTCAGGGTCCAAAATTTAGTAGAAAATGATACCCCACACGCCTAGGCACCAGAAATCTTTTTTTTTTTTTTTCGGAGGAGGGTGAGGAAAATCTTCATAAGATATCGGGGGGGACCGCAACCAAAGACCCGGGTATGTGGAGATTTTTACCCACTAAAAACCTCACCCCCTTTTCCCACGTTGGGGCCCAGCCCGGAACTGTTTGACACATTACTTCAGGCTGGGTTCCGATTTCTGCCTGCTAGCTGGTCCCGTTTGCCTGCAGTTCCCGTTGCAGGGCCCTTTCCTCGACGAGCTTGCCTCCCAGGATGTTCCGGATGTACCCTGCCACGGCATTCCACTTTGACTGGCTTTCGAGCATCCTGGTCATCATATCCTCGGGGGTGGGAGGGCTGGTCATTTCTAGCTCCCTTGCAATTTGCCATCGCTCTCTCTCCACCAGGCACCAGAAATCTTGACACATACGAAATGGGTGGACACATACCCAATTTGACCCATAACTTCTTCCAGTGGGTGCCAATGGTTCTGGAACCCATTTCATTGAATTCAACGTCCAAAATTTAGTGGAAAATGATACCCCACTCGCCTAAATCGCCCAAAAACTCGAAAATCCATTTTTCACAAAACACATTCTGACCCCTACCCCGCCCAAATTTAGTCCGATCGGGCTGAAAAGTTTAGAGGACCATCCTAGACCGTGAACAGACCTCTGACCCGAATTTCAGATTTTTAGAAAATTTTCTACTACCAAAAATGGCCCGGGCGGCGTACGGCGTACGGCGGACGGACATTTTGGTTTTTTGATCTAGACACCTTAAACGCCCAGAAAAAAAGTTTTGAGCCGAATCGGAGAGGTTGACCTTGAAAACATGAAAACATAGGTTTCCATTTTAGGCGTTTGTTTTAGTTTTTACGGAGATTAATTTTCAAGGTACGGTTTTTTTTTGGTCAGGTCTGAGGAAGGAGGAGGGAAAGGAAATGGAGAATTATAAAAAAGCTGCAAATTCATTCACAGGGGTTGGTTATTCCTCTGACGAGCAGCATGGAGACTCATTCCAACCGATTCAGCGCCCAAAATTTGGTGGAAAATGATGACACGTCATGATCGCCGAAAATGTGGAAATCTAGACAAATTTGGTCCGATCAGATGGGTGAAAAGTTTTGAGGACCAACTGGAGGCGGAAACGGGTAATTTTTTTGACCCAAAAATTATTGAAGTTGCACGGTCAGGCGGTGGCGTAGCGCGCTCCTAGAATAGCCCAGTGCCATACGCTGGGCCGCGTAAAATGTGGGTGTGGCGGGTCCCGGACCCATTCCAATCGATTCAGGGTCCAAAATTTAGTGGAAAATGATACCCCACTCGCCTAAATCGCCCAAAAACTCGAAAATCAATTTTTCACAAAACACATTCTGACCCCTACCCCGCCCAAATTTAGTCCGATCGGACTGAAAAGTTTAGAGGACCGTCCTAGGCCGGGAACAGACCCCTGTCCCAAATTTCAGATTTTTAGAAAATTTTCTACTACCTAAAACTGCGCGGACGGCGTACGGCGGACGGACATTGACATTTTTTGATCTAGACACCATGAAACGTCCAGAAAAAATTTTTGAGCCGAATCGGAGAGAGTGACCTTTTGCATGAAAACATAGGTTGATTATTCAAGGAATAACCAACCAAAATCGGGAGAAGCTCATCAACAAAAACAACCACAAGAAAAAAAAAAAAAAAAAAAACCTATAAACCTTTTTGTTGGTTATAATAGTGGTCACTTCTTCTTGTTTTCCACTTTTTAGTTGTTGTTGGTCATCCAAGTAACAGTCAGGGAGATTTTGGGAGCCGAATAACGACGTCAAGGCATGAACAATGTGCGTTTTTAGAAAATTGCATTTTTTGACAAATCGTGTTTTTGATACTCTCATGTACCTTTTCTCGGGTTCTTTTCAACGTACCGCCTTAATTTTCTTTTTAAATGTAGGTTAGTCAATACCTCACAAACAAACGGTGCCAACAGTTTTGAGCAAAATTGAATAAATTTTGTTCAGCATCCAAAAAATCAAGGGCTACATTTGACATTTTTTCTTGAACACATAATTTCTCGGACAATATTTTTTCCGAAGTTATAATAAAATATCCTTGGCACAGTTTGTAGGGGGCCACTTGCTTAACAAAATAAAAATAGTACATGAATAAAAAAACATTTATAAAAACAACGTTTTTCATATGCACTAAAAAGTAGAAAATAATCTCCCTATGAGCCTGGCAGAATTTCTGAATAAATTGGTCACATTATGGTAACAGACTTTATAACAATTTCCAATTCTTATAAAACGAAAAACGTTGGGCGCATTTTGTATTATTATCATGAATGTTCATTTTAGAATCATATAAATATGAGATTTATTTGAGGTAATACTAAACTACTGTTTATTTCTGACAATATATTAATTTTACAAATTATCTATGATAATTATAATATAATTGAACATATGATTATATTATTTATAAATCACTAATTGTGATTGTAAATGAAACATTTTCATAGTAACTTATGAATATATTTAATTCATTTAAAGTAAAATTTTATTTCTGCAAAATTATGTAACAAATATATATTTGAAGAATTATTGTAAAAATCATGATTTTAATGTTCATTTATATAGAAAATTTTGAATTCGTTAATGATGAATAGTATTATTGCATATGATTATATCAAATGATTTCTAATGTTCACAATTCAATTCCGTGAAACTGTATTAACTGAATATTATGTCAACTGAATTAATATAAAGAAATTTCATTTTATAGAAATGTGAGCATATTAGAAAGATCTTGATGTTTGAGTACATGCGCCCAACGTTTTTCGTTTTATAAGAATTGGAAATTGTTATAAAGTCTGTTACCATAATGTGACCAATTTATTCAGAAATTCTGCCAGGCTCATAGGGAGATTATTTTCTACTTTTTAGTGCATATGAAAAACGTTGTTTTTATAAAAGTTTTTTTATTCATTACTATTATTTTCTACTTTTTAGTTTTGTTCGTTAGAAATTTGTAATCGAAAAATTTTATTGAAGAACCACGATGAACAATGCAGATCTTCCCCCCGGGGTGGGGGGGTAATCATCATCAAAGTATTATAATATTGCATTGTCATCTGGTTCTGATCTATATGTAAAGTTTCAGAACTATAGATTGCCGATAAATGGTCGAAATTTGAGTTGAAAGATTTCGCGGACAAACAGACAAACAAGAAAGCGGGTTAAGAAACGTTTAAAAAAAAATCAAAAGGATTGGGTGGGTAGAACCGAAGAAAAGGTACATAAGGGTTTGAACGGATTTTCCATTTACGGAAAAAATTACTAAAATTACTTAAATTATATTCTTACGACTAAAATCGGCGTGGATGGCGGACGGGCATTTGCTCATTTTGATCTGGACGCCTCAAATCGCCCAGAAAAAGATTTTGGTCGAATTGGAGAGATTGACTTTCTGCATGAAAACACAGGTTGATAATTCAAGGAATAACCAACCCAAAGATATATAACCCATGAAATAGTATGTGCAAATACAGGCGCTATTAAGGATGATTTTTTCACGCGAAATAAACTTCAGAAACTGTTGCCTTCATCTGTAAGGAAAAGCGATAGGTCAGGCTGGACAGTCGAGGTAAATAACTGATGAAAGAGCGACTTCCCGACTGGAAGTGTGAATAGAAAACGGAGGCTTTCTCGCCTGGCAAAAGACAAAGAAGGAACGTTCCTTGTTCTTTTCCGAGTCCAGAAAGACGAGAGAAAAGAAAGTTTCCCTCCTAAGAGGGTGCGGAAAAGTCGAGGTGGACTAGGGCGGGGGTAGTTGCCAAGTTCTCAACCCTTCAGAGTGCAGCCTCACATACTTTAGTGTTCAGCTCCTTTTCAACTCCGCGAAGAACGCTCTTCCGCTTGTTATAAGAAAATAATGAAACGATCGCTTAACCAAAAAGACCAACTTATTTGAGCTTTTGCCAGGAATTTTATTATTCATGACCACGAAGAACTTGAACCGCGCAAACTGCGCTATCTTTTCGTTCAACCCGCGAATAGTCACGTTTGTGTGGCAGCAGGAGAGGTATTCCACTAATTTCATATTTTTTACTACATATGTACAACTAAACCAATCCGTGTGTAACTAGTACCTTACTCGTTTCCTCGGCCAAATCGGACAAAGCTAAAGTTCAAATTTTCTCCCTGGTATGAGAAAATCTGATGCCTTTTTCATGACCGGATTTGCGAATTTAGGCAAATTATTTTCTCCAGAAGTCACAAAAACAGTTGTATTTCGGGAATTACTTGGCGGATTTGCGAATTTAGGCATATTATTTTCTCCAGAAGTCACAAAAACAGTTGTATTTCGGGAATTACTTGGCCTGCAGAGCTCTAGAACGACTCTAATTGTAGAAAATTGTAAGCACTTGAGAAAAAGTCAGATTGATATTTTCTTATCGTTAAATATTTGACCACTCGGGACAGCTCAAATTGCTCCCTGCACCAACTACCTACCTAGCAGGAGGAGAATCAACTACTGAACCAGTCAAATCCTTACTTCTTTGAGATATGATCTACCTGTCTTGATAGAAGAGAAACGTCAAGAAAATATAGAAGAAATATTACTCTAACATAAACAACAAGCAATACTATTTTATAATGTCATATCAAAATAATGAAGTTCACCTTGCAGTTGGCAACACTGCGAGGCCTCCTTGTTTACTCTCTACTTACGCTTGGCATTGTCTGTCTGGTTGCAGCTGTGAGCTTGTTGAGATCCAAGAGTATAATTCCTTTTCAAGTGACTCCAGTCACTTATTATCAAATCCAGTATTATCCATATTCAGAGATCAATATGTAAATAAGAAGTGGTTCATTTTATGTGTATGAAATTCAGTGAAGAAACAACGATAATTTGGCGCTTATTTTGCAAAAGGTAAAAATAGTGTTGCGAGCTCGCACCAGCGCCGGCCAAATGGGCTGCTGGCGTCGCAGGGTCGGCGACCTGTGGAGGGCTAAGGGACCGTTATCGAACATTCGAGACACCATTCTTCTCGCTCGAGACAACACATCGAGTTCTGAGAACCAGGGAACGTTTGAGGCGTTTGAGGGAGGTTACTAAGGCGTTTGAAGCAAGAGCCCGATTGGGAGGACCTCAAACGACAACTCAGATGCTGGCAATTGAGGGAGTCCTCTCACAGTTACAAGACGGGCAAGAAGAGGAGACCTATTCTGGACAACTGCGGCCACAGCTCAAGACCGGACCAGCAAGAAGAACACCTACGGAGGACGAGAATTATCCTGGGTGAGTGGCAGCCAGAGCACTTGCAGGAGCGGCAAGCAGAAGACCAGGAGCTAAGGGATCTTCTGGATTGGAAGAGAACCAACAGGAGACCCAGTTGGCCAGAAATTAGACATCGTAGTCCAACTATAAAAACCTATTGGGCGCAGTGGAACTCTATCATTCTGGAAGGAGGAATCCTGAAACGTCGCCTGGAGAGTAATGATGGTACTGAGACAAGGACGCAGATCATTGTTCCACAAAAGTTGGTTCCCTTGGTTTTGGAGCATCTCCATGATCGAACATCAGGAGGATATTTTGGCATCACAAAAACGCTACAGAAGGTTAGAGAGCGTTTTTACTGGGTAGATAGCAAACAATCTGTCAAAGATTGGTGTAAGAAGTGTTTGCTATGCAATGCCGGGCAGGGACCAACTGTGAAACCGAGGGCAAAGATGCTGCAGTACAAAGTGGGAAGCCCAATGGACCGAATAGCCAGTGACCGGATGAAGACTCGATACGACATAAAGGCAACTGAGGTGGGTTTCCAAGCAGGCGATCTTGTCTGGTTCTGCAGTCCGCGTCGGAAGCGAGGACTGTCACCGAGACTCCAGAAGGATTGGGAAGGGCCCTACGAAGTCATGAAAAGAATCAACGATGTCATCTACAGGATTCGAAGAACTCCAAGAGGGAAACCGCGAGTGGTACATCATAATCGGCTGGCAGCATTCGTGGGCAGTTCGACGCAGGAAGACCTATCGAGGACAGTGACTACACCATCAAGTATAGAAGACCCGGCAACCCTGGAGTTCAACATGTTCATGAAGAACTATGGAGGGACTAGCAGAGCGAGATTTGGAGTCACCAACGAAGTGCGCGAGAACCTTTTTGACGTTGGAAAAGATTATGCGCTAGCACACTGTGTAGCTGCCGACCTCAAAATGTCGAGAGGAATTGCCGAAATATTCAAGAAGAAATATGGTAATGTCGACCAGTTGCAGCGGCAAAATCCACGCATTGGAAAAACGTTGTCACTGAGGATAGCCAACCAGCTAATAGTCTATCTAGTGACAAAACAGTCTTCCCACCAGAAGCCAACCTACAGGACTCTTTGGGATGCGCTACTTGCCCTGAAGAAGCTGCTCATTAAGCAGGGAATGAAGAAGTTGGCAATACCCAAGATTGGTTGTGGCTTGGACCAATTGGATTGGAGGATAGTCCGTAACATGTTGGAGTTCATTTTTCAAGGGACCCAGGTTGAAGTGCGGGTGTGTACCTGGAATCCTCATGGAAGAACTGATGTGAAGACTGTGGACTGCTATTTCTACCGCCAAGGCTGCTGCAAGAATGGTGATGAATGCCGCCATCGACATGGGCCCAGTGATGAACAGATGCCCAAGATTGTTCTGGGACAGAACAATTCTAAGGAGGGGGCAGTGTTGCGAGCTCGCACCGGCGCCGGCCAAATGGGCTGCTGGCGTCGCAGGGTCGGCGACCTGTGGAGGGCTAAGGGACCCATATCGAACATTCGAGACACCATTCTTCTCGCTCGAGACAACACATCGAGTTCTGAGAACCAGGGAACGTTCTGGAAGGTACTCGACCGAGAGGCAGCGAATATAAAGAGACCCAGGAACGCCGCGCAGTTCAGTTCAATTCGGAGTCCGGATATAGACGCTTCTCGGGTTATAAATCGTGCCGTGCCGCGTTATAAATAGTGCGACAACTGCGTTACAACCGTGTATTGTGATTCTGTCATTGTGTAAGTGCGTGAATGTGAACAGTGTATTGAACTAGTGAACGAATTGTTAATAAATTATTTACTAAGAACATAAATCGTTACAATAGAATGGATGTTTCTCGATTGGTCCTGAACTGATGATCGCGGTGCCTAGCAGGGGGGGAGGGGAGTTAATTGCACTCTATTTTAATGATCAAACAGTCATATTAAAAAAAAAAAATTCCGGATTTCATGCAATTTTTGTTCGTTCACACCTAATGGCCGGCTTATTACTCTGGGCACTGATGATCTTGGTATCGATTTTTGTTGTTATGCCAAGTATCAGCAAATTAAGATACAAAGGGTGGTAACATTTAGCGTTGACAGACTTCAAGGGGTGGATTTTGCAACCATAAATGTTTCTAGGACTTTTCATTTTAGAGCCTTTCGTATCCAAGTTAACTCGATTCTAGATTTTTGTCGTATTTTCAACCTGACGTCACATAAACGACCATAACTCCCTCAATTTACAATAAAATCTCAAGTCTGAGTAGATTGTTAAAAAGAGCGTCAAATTTCCCTTATGATGAGCACCTCAAAATCTCCAATAATTGAGCACTACCGTTCAATAATTCAGCTTAATGTTAGGAAATTAGTTAAATTGCGAAAACAACTTTCAGCCGGGTAAAGGAAACAACTCCCTCATTTATTTGTAGAAAAACTTTGTCAGAATACCAGCTTCCCAACGGTATATTCAGATTTACTTTTGTGACATAATTTAAAGTGCAAATGACGTTTTAAGTTTGTTCGGCCCCAGGCCTCCCTATAAGATTGAAATATGCCAAGGAACAGCCAGTTCAAATTACCCGCCGTTTGGGTCAGCCGGAGTAGGACCATTTTGCTCGCGCTAGATGACCCGACATCAGCGCTCGCTCGTTCTGTGAACTAAGGGGGTAACCCGCCGTCAAGGAAACCTCGCAGTTACTGTTCTCTTCTTCAATGCTTGTATCGCTGGTTGCTGTGTTCATAAATTCTGTATCCCTTTACATCCGTTCGATCAGTCATTAAAAGTTCAATTAACTGTTACAGTTCTTGGGTAAAACCCAAGAATATGGACCGTTGTCGCGTTATCTGCTGATATCGATAGTACGCTCTGTCGATATGCACTATCGATATATACGCAAAATATTTATCCCTGTCGGCCATATTTGTTTTTATAAAACAAGAGGGAAAATACTAAATTGAAATAAAATAAATAAATTGAAATAAACTTATCTCTTTTGGCGTTAAATGGCGTAAAACGTAAATCGAATAATTATTGGAAGAAGTGAACATAATGAAAAAATTGAAATTGAATCTTTTGGAAAATATTAAGCTTCACTAAGCCTCTCACTCCCGCCATCTGGTCAATATACATTGGCCACATCCTTGAGAAATTCCCTCATCAGATCATCACTTTCACTTTTCGTTCTCCTCCAAATATAAATGTAAATACAAATGTAAATTCAGAGCAGGGCTGGAGATTCCCACAGTAATACGCTCGCAGGAACAGTGGACACGCACAAGGAAGGATGGAGGGAAAATGTACACTGACTGAAGTGAAGTGACTGAAGATAGCAGGAGGAGACAAAAAGGACTCAACAACAAAAACTTTCGATTATCGATTATCGACCGTATGCGCGATATCACTGCTATCAGTTGATAACTCGACAACGGTCCATATTCTTGGGTTTAGCCCAGTTCTTGAGTTCAAACCCACGGTCTCACTATGTTGGAAAAAAGAGAAATTGTAACGAAAAATCGCGGTTTTTCCTTGAAAGTACCTAGTTCCACTAACATGAAAGGCAAATGCCGATTATTCAACTATTTTTCATGCTGAATGGAGGAACTTTGACACTTTCAGATATCCTCTTCCATAAGAATGAGTACGTATGGTGCTAATATGAACAAAACTGATGATGTGAGGAGTGAGCAAATGCATATCATTTTGCGTTCTACTAGAATGCGTCAGGCACAGGAACCATCAGACGGACACGCTGAGATTTGCTCGGAAATTATCAATTCATCATTATTTCAGTAGTAGTGACCAAAATCAAGGTCCTATATCACCATGCCGTGCCCCCACCTCGTTCATGGAATTCGTTATTATCATAAGAAAATCACGATTTTGGCTAAAATATCTAATTTTTTCCCACTCAAAACATAAATTTCGCCCTTAAATTGTGTCACAAAAATAAACATGAATGTACCGTAGGAAAGCTGGTATTCTGGGGTAGTTGTTCCACGAACGAACTCCTTTGCCCTGCTGAATATTGACAAGGTTTCAGTCTTTTCCTGACTTTAGGCTGAATAAGTGAATACCAGTACCTACTCAATTATTGGAGTCGTTGAGAGTGGTATCAGAAGGGAAATTTGACGCTCTTTTCAACGGTCTACTTAAATTTTAGTGGCGCCAGGTCGAAAACACGAAAAAACATCTGAAATGGTGAATAATTCGGAAATGAGGCCTCTGATAAGAGAAGAGAAGTCCTGGAGACACTTTTTGCTGCAAATGAGTTGAAAATCGACTCTTTCAAGGCTTGAACATCAACACCCTGTACATAAGGAAGGCATTTTCAGTGGATAAACTGCGGATTTCTTCCAGTATAAATAGGTATTTCTTATTCAATTGTTATCCAAACCACAAGAAACCATGGGATATGAAAAGTTCGCGTTGATCAGTCCTCATCATCGATTGGATTGTTGCGGTTGAACAACTCTCGTCCGCTCCGCTCTTGAGGTTTCCTTCTTTTTCACCATCTTCTACAAGAAAACTACATTACACATGCGAGTTTTTCAGTGGTGTGAAGGGTCATTCCAGAGTCGCAAAGGAAAGGACAAGAGAGAACCCTTTTGAGAAAAGAGCTTTGAGCCCTTTCACACTTCCAGGCGTTCTCTTCGACCTAAGTATGATGTCGGTGGAGGGGGTAGTAGGTTTCAGGAGCTCCTTTATATACTTCGTTACTGTGACACGTTTTTGATTAAAATTGGACAAAATTTATACAATTATTAGGGATAACTTGTGTCAATTTGAGTGATTTGGTGGAACTTTTAAATTAAGTTGGTACTCAATTTAGGCATTTTGGTCAGTGTAATACGTTGTAGGGGGTGTAGAGCATGTGAATAATGTACTTGAAGTGTGAGGAAAGCAGCAGCACAGTAAGCCTATCAGAAGTGGAACAATCTTCAAGAACCATTGAGAATAACATCGAGGAAACAACGGGGCGATTTCGCGAACATACCTTCTTACTCGAAGGCAAGCCATTAGCTATCATTCCAGGCAATAGGACTCCCACTACCCTGGCCATTATACGACCCCCGCAATGCGCTTGTGAATTGATTGTTCTATTAATTCGTATAATTAATCACTTGCTTTCTGCTCGCGGTTCCCTCTTAACAGCAGACCCTTCGTCCTTATTCGCCACCCCTTCAAGTCCCTTGTGGGTTTGACTATTGGATTTTGCGCTTAATGCCCGAGAGAAGGGTCGTTTAAATTGTGCCAAACAATCGCCGAATAGTTTCAAATTGTGAAACACTGAAGTACGTACCAGTCCGGCCGTCCCGGATCTGGGACGGCAGATATTTGCCAGTGATGCGGCCGACCCGGATCTGAGCCACCTACGGATTTGATGTTTACGGGCTGTACAATGGTCCCGAAGAGCTCCTGCCGTCTGTTTTGGTTGGTTATTCCTTGAATAATCAAGCTATGTTTTCATGCAAAAGGTCAACCTCTCCGATTCGGCTCAAAATTTTTTTTCTGGACGTTTCAAGGTGTCTAGATCAAAAAATGTCAATGCCCGTCCGCCGTACGCAGTCCACCGTCCGCGCCGTTTTAGGTAGACAATTTTCTAAAAATCTGAAATTTGGGTCAGGGGTGTTCCTGGCCTAGGACGGTCCTCGAAACTTTTCAGCCCGATCGGACCAAATTTGGGCGGGGTAGGGGTCAAAATGTGTTTTTTGAAAAATGGATTTTCGAGATTTTGGGCGATCAAGGCGAGTAGGGTGTCATTTTCCACTAAATTTTGGACGCTGGTTCCAATGAAACGGGTCCCAGAACGATTGGCACCCACTGAAAGAAGTAATGGGTCAAATTGGGTATTTATTACCCATTTTGAATATGTGTTTTCGGGATTTCTACTACCTAGGCGTGTGGGGTATCATTTTCCACTAAATTTTGGACGCTGAATCCAATGAAATGGGTCGCAGAACGATTGGCACCCACTAGAAGAAGTTATGGGTCAAATTGGGTATATATTACCCATTTTGGTTAGTTATTCCTTGAATAATCAACCTATGTTTTGAATATGTGTTTTCGAGATTTCTGGTACCTAGACGTGTGGGGTATCATCTTCCACTAAATCTTGGACGCTGAATCCAATGAAGTGGGTCCCAGAACGATGGGCTGGAAGAGGTTATGGGGGAAATGGGTATCTATTACCCATATTGAATATGTGTTTTCGGGATTTCTGGTACCTGGGCGTGTGGGGTATCATATTCCACTAAACTTTGGACCCTGAATCGATTGGAATGGGTCCGGGACCAACCGCATCCACTGTTTTCCCCATTTCCCCCATGTTGAATAAATGAGTCTCCTTGCGCCTGGTCCGAGGAATAACCAACCCGTGTGAAAGAATTTGCAGCGTTTTTATTTATTCCACTGATGTTGGCTAGTTACGTTAATTGTTTCATTTTTTTCTGATTACGTGTATGCAGTTTTTTACTCCGTTTGCATTTTGAATTGTACGAGTTGACTCTAAATATTTACATAGTACGTGAAGAAACTCGAGGACAATGTTTTAATCAACCTCGCTGATTCATCTGACTGCCAACACTATCAACGCGATGAAACCGACTTTAGCGAGGATATACGTCGAGGGAGTGAGACGCTTTCTGTTCCCAGCGCCCCGACAAACTGTTGAGCGAGGCGAAACTTGACGATAAACTTGTGGCGATGAACGGTCGCGATAAATGTTTTGGAATTACATTGTTCAACTTTGGTTTCTCAGTGCGATAGCGCGGGCTGTCGCCTCTTCGTCCCGAAGATTAGATCTTCAGAATACGAGAGAATTTCTTGTTTAATGTATTCGCCAGTCCCCCAAAGTTGTTGATAGCGGGTGGAGGAGTGGGGGGTCGTTGCTCACTCGGTCAGATTGTTAAAGGTTGCTGTTCTCTCTTCAACGAGATGGTTTCAGTTGATCGCAATTCTCTAAATTGTTGATTGCTCCAGAAAAGAATAATGTCATCCAACTGGTAGCACGCGATGCATTCGCTTGCTGGATTTAGTCATTTGAACCTGTTCGGTAGAGACTAAAGACATGAATCGTGGAGGTGGAGTCCTTTTAATGGTCATAAGTCTGAATTGCCTGCAGCCTTCATAGCGAGAGAGTTATCCAATCACCAAAATGACGCGAGTGATTTGGTCTTCTGGTTCTTCAAAAATTGACTGATTTGTACTACTGCTTGGATCTCCACGACTTCATGTGACCTCAAGTACCTGAAATGCCTTTGAGGATATTTTTGGGCAAAGTTTTCCATATACATCAACGTAAATATTGGTGGTACGCCCAGGATTAGGACCAAAAGTGATTAAAACATTTTGTAGATAGATGGTCAGATAGATTTATATGTATGACGCTCCAAGGACGTTGCAAGGTTGGCGAGCAGGTAGAAGGTAACAAACATCTGCGATCAGTCATGCAAGGATAAAGTTGCATTAAATGGTCAAAACACATCCTGGGCAGTCTCTGGTCATCCATCGCCATCTGCCTCGTCCATCATCCCAATATGCATTCGGCAATTGAGTGTCTACTGTGTGAGACCGAGTTCAGTTTGAACCTAATAGTCTAGCGTTAAACAAGCAAGGCCCAGCAGGGATTTGAAGGCTCTCACTTGGATCCGCTCGAGCACATCAGTCTTACAGCATGCCCATGTCTTGGTAGTAGTCTGGTGTCGACAATTCAAGGCCCAGCAGGGGCCAGATGGCTCTCATCCATATCCGCTTATGCAAATGCTGATGTGCCCATGTCTCGCAGGCATACAGAGCAGTGGAAGCAATCATAGTCTTGAAGCGACAGCAAGGTTAAAGTTCCACTAGGCGGCCGAAACACATCCTGGGCAGCCTCTTGTCACCCATCCCCTTCAGCTCGTCCACCATCCAAATATGCACATGGCAATTGAGAGTTTCTGGGAGTGGGAGACCAAGTTCAGTTCAAACCAAGTAGTCTGGTTTTGGCCATTCAAGGCCCAGCAGGTACTAGATGGCTCTCACCCGTATCCGCTTATGCAAATGCTGATGTGCTCATGTCTCGCAGGCATACAGAGCAGTGGAAGCAATCATAGTCTTGAAGTGGCAGCAATGATAAAGTTCCACTAGGCGGTCAAAACACATCCTGGGCAGTCTCTTGTCACCCATCCCCATCAACTCGTCCATCATCCTAACATGCACTTGGCAATTGAGAGTTTCTGGGGTGGGAGACCAAGTTCAGTTTGAACCAAGTACTCTAATGTTAGACAACCCAGGCCTAGCACTGACTTGAATCCACGCTATGTGGCTCCCTTTCAGACTGACAGAATGCCCATGTTTTGCGTGCAAACAGAGCCGTGGATGCAATTATAGCGTTGAACCTGAAGCAACGAGACAGTTCCATCAGTCTCTGGTCACCCTTTTCCAGCCTCGTCCATCATCCAAACATGCACTTAGATATTAAGAGCCAGGGGTGGGAGACCGATTTCTGTTTCAACCAATCAGTCTGGCGTCGACCATCCAATGCCCAGCAAGGACTATATGGCTCTCACTTGTATCCGCTTAAGCACATTCTCATGTGTCCATGTCTCACAGGCATACAGAGCCGTGGAAACGATTATAGAGTTGAAGAGAGTCCATCGCGTCTCTGTCGGGTTGGCCCAAATCTGATGGCGATAGACCATAACATGTTTTATCTTTTCAAAAAATATTTGAAAACAGGGTTGATTTTGCAAAAGATGAATTTTGTAGAAGAACGATCTTGGCAGAGTTCACGAAAAATGTACAATACGCCATTTTCAATGCATTCAGATTGAGCACTCTCATTTCTTCAGATATGGTGTTCCAAATTATGTAATTTGAATTTCTAATACCGCCAAGAAAATAAAAAATAAAAAGGAAAATAACTTTTTTGTTCTTGAATTTCATAAATCTGTCTGTCTTGGGTGCTCAAACCTGTAATTGAGCAAATTTTCCCTAAAACCCGATGTAACAAGAGGAAATAAACGTTGTTACGTTAAAGTTTCAACTGCACTGTCCGGTATAAACTGTGGTAGGAAACTCCCTCTCCAACGAAACCCAACGAGCGTAAAGGCCTTTTTCTCTTCACTGGCCCTGGCACAGATTAATGTTCCTAACGATTCTCTAATAGCTTTTCGAGTGCATCGGTTTTTCTCTCTTCGCCGGAACCAATAAACCTTGCTCGTTTCCTCCGAAACCGCTACATGTTCACTCGATACATTATTTAGTGGACGAGTTCCACAAATAATGGAGAGCGCATTTTGTTTTGGTCGTCGTTTAACCGGTTGTTATCACGTGTGGTCAAAACAGAGGTCATTTATTTTTCGTCAGTGAAATATCGGTTTGCTCACGAGCTCCATCGATGCATTTCGTCGCGTTCGATCTGTAGCGTAACGGTGTAGAAACACCCGAGTTTTTGATAATCTGATTCCTATTAGTGCCCTGGTAACCTGGATATACGTCAGAATATGAATACCAGTTAACTGAAAATTGGTGTCTCTTATTGAAACTGAAGTAACTACTTTGTTCTCAACATGGGATGTATTTCTTCAGTAGAGGCGAGGAAACCAAGTATTTGAAACAGGATGAATTCAGAAGATGGGATTTTAGAGGACATTTTATTTCAGAGGAGAGCTGAGAAGATGCAACGAGAAGGGAGAACAAGCGTCCCAAGATGGCGTGCGTTCGAGTCGAGGTTTTGATCAGCTGAAAACCACTGCCTTCCTGATGAGTAGTGAGGGCTAGTAATAAACTCCTAGTGTCAACTCAATATTCACGATATACTGGGTAGTATAATTATGGATATGAGATCGGCTATTCACGCCATTCCCAATGGTGAAAAATCAACTGGGAAAATGGGAGGACATCTACCACTTTCATTTGGCACGATCCAAGTTCGAAATATTGCGGATTTGTGGGTGTTAAGCAAATCAATGAACCTTAAAATGTCTCGAAGAACGCTGTTATCACACAGGTTTATCATTTGTAGTGATGTTTAAGATCCTTCAAGGAATCGTATTTCCATTTGGTGTGCGTAAATGAGTGCGTTTGGCACTCATCTTCGCGTTCAATAATGTGCGAAATGTATATTTCGAAAAATGGATTTTCGAGATTTCCGATCTAGGCGTGTGGGGTATCATCATCACTATTTTTTGGATGCTGAATCCAATGAGACGGGTCCCAGAACGATTGGCACCCATCGAAAAAATTTATGGGTCGAAAAGGGAGGGGGGAAGATAGTTCGGAAGAGGATGAGAGATACACCCCCACGAATACTTGACGATTGATGAACAATTGATACCATTTCGAGGGTGTCGATCCTTCCGCCAGTACCTCCAAAACAAACCAAAATGGAGGTTTTCCGAAATTTTGAAACGAATGTTATTTGTAAACCTGCTTGTTGAATCTATTATCCCTATGATTTGCTGATAGTTCAACCTACTAAATGTCGATAAAAATTTTTATAGACGATTAGATGAATCATTTAATAACAGTAATATTTACTCAACTAGTGCTCTTTTGTGATTTTTGAGGCCACAGAGATGTTATTTTTGGTTGCAATTTTAAGAATGAATACTATTTTTTCAATGAAGTTGCTCTTTTGTAAATAAAAGGTCACTCATGACTCATTTCTTCATTTTAGATCATTTATGCAGCGTAAAATTCAAATTTAGGTTGGTTCAGACAAAAAGGACTCGACGCGAGTTCTGTAGGGTTGAGAACGCTGGCTTGATCTGTCATGATGGAGTCTTTTGAATTCATTTTATTGAAGTAGGTATCAGAATTGATGTCGTCATCCCATGATTTGAATGATGCAGCATATGTGATGCTCGGGTGCCCATCTTTCACGCTATATTCCCGGGTACCTATTTCAAAATGTACGAAAACTGTAAGCTCCTTCAAGGAGAGATTTTCATGCGTCGAAGCACCCAATCCTCGGCGGTGCGTTCCAGCTGCGAATAAATTTTCCAGAAACAATAGAAACCGTCTTGAATAAACTCGTAAGGTTGAACGGCATTAAGATAGTAAGGCTCCGTCTTCGTTAACCCTTTCCAGCGAAGCGATGCCTGTTTTGACGCCCGAGTTTCGGATAAAGCTTGTCTCATTCACCCTCCGCTGTCACGCTCTAGGACGCAAGTAGGATCAACCTCCCATCCTCCCGTTTTCTTGTTTAGTCTTGAGTCAGGAACAGCTCTTGAGTTTGGATGGGCAGGACTAAAGGGGAGGAGAGTTTTGAGGGATTTGCGTCAGTAAAGTCACAACAATGGAGATTGCGAAACCAACAATCCGACGTCCTCATCCCTTCAGTCGGGTTTCTCATTCCCGCGGCTTGTTCTTATGAAAGGATACTCGGGTTCCTATTATCAAGAGGGGATTTTCACTGTTAAAAGGCTACAGTTTTCGCCATTATGCCGACGGTGGGCCTCTCCAAACATCGGCTCCTAAAATTCTCCGTTTCCCCGCCCTGTTTATTAACCGCGATTTATAAGCAGCTCCATTTTCCCAGCTAAGCACCTGAACGCCTTGGGTTTGGCTGGGGATTACTGCAGAGGTTTTAGTTTGAACATTATTATTGAAACTCGTGGAAATTCTGAGTTCGTTGCAGTTCACCCATCACTTTCATGAACTTCAGATTTAAACATCGTACTGTTCCTAAACTAGGAGTGTAGCACGGTTCCCATGGAGCGTACCCCTCCCAATATTCATAGTCTCCTGCTGAATTTACCAACGCACATTATTCATTTTACCCAAGACAGAAGCAGTCCTTAGCAAACTATTTACACTTTTATGCGTGTCATGCACTTGAATGTCAGAAAAATACAAATTTATTACATACATTTCTTCACCACCAAAATCCTCATCCTTGTAAAATATTCATATTCTTTCTGCATACAGTCAAATCTTTTGTTGGTTGAAACAACAGACATGACAATTGAAAGCTTCTTGAATGATAGGTAACAAGCATACTGCATCATCTTTTCAATCAATGAAATGCATTATTTGATGTTTCAGGTAAGACTGACTGTACAACATAGAAGTTCGCAGGGTATACCTACATACTCAAGTAAGAATCTATGTAGCCATCACATTTCTAGATTTAGGCTGCAGATATGTACGACTATAATTCTTACGGTAGCCCTACGTCTTCCGGAAATCTTCTTCGGAGGCAATTAACCAATTAATGAGGTCCTTATTCTTCAGGATAGCAAACAGCGATTCATTACCATGAAATTGTGAATTCTAATGAGTTTCTATACCTCTCCTTCACTTATCACCTAAAGAGAAAGGCAGGTGCAGCTCAGACCGCTATGAGCTGTGCATGGGGTGCATCCACGTCATCTCTGAGAGTCTCAGTGCCAGGGGTGTTGCCATTGCACCCTTACTGTGGATTTGTCCTTCAATATTCCGCCATCTGTCGTTGTGTTCCTTGGAAGTCTACTCCTTGATGGCAGCTCTGAAGGAACTTTTGGGCAAACCTACCGGCTATTGGCCCATGAAAGGTGTTTTGAAGCCCCTCCTGGCAAGATCTTCAGCTTTTTCGTTGCCATCAATGCCCCTGAGCACCGCCAACCACTCAAGTAACGCGTTGCTGGCTGCTATGACACAGAGAGTCTGTTCACAGTCCTTCTCCACCTTAGATGAGATGTTGGGTGCTGTGAGGGTCTTAATCGACGCCTGGCTGTCAGAGAGAATGCGGAAGTGTGCATTAGTATGCCTCAGACTCTCCAGGGCGAATGCATTGCTCACTCTGCAATCTTCCACTTTTTTGGCGTTTGTCCCGTCCTCTCAGAGTCTCAGATGGACCTCCTGAATGTTCCTGACTGGGCTCCTGTGGTTGAGTTTTGTCGTCTGGCTTGGCGTCATCGAACAATGTTGCTGAGAGCATAATATTCCGCCATCTGTCGTTGCGTTCCTTGGAGGTCTACTCCTTGATGGCAGCTCTGAAGGAACTTTTGGGTAAACCTACAGCCGGCTATTGGCCCATGAAGGGTGTTTTGGAGCCTCTCCTGGCAAGATCATCAGCTTTTTCGTTGCCATCAATGCCCCTGAGCTCCACCACCCACTCAAGTAACGCGTTGCAGGCTGCTATGACACATAGAGTCTGTTCACAGTCCTTCACCACCTTAGATGAGGTTGGGTGCTGTGAGGGCCTTTATCGACGCCTGGCTGTCAGAGAGAATGCGGAAGTGTGCATTAGTATGCCTCAGACTCTCCAGGGCGAATGCATTGCTCACTCTGCAATCTTCCACTTTTTTGGCGTTTGTCCCGTCCTCTCAGAGTTCAGATGGACCCCATGAATGGTCCTGACTGGGCTCCTGTGGTTGAGTTTTGTCGTCTGGCTTGGCGTCATAGAACAATGTTGGTGAGAGCATTACATTTTTAAACTAAGAAGACATTATTGTTGCAAGCTGGCACCTGCGCCTGTCAGATGGGCTGCCGGCGTCGCAGGATCAACGACCTGTGGAGGGCTAAGGGAGTCATTTCGAGGAATCGCATCCTATCGGATTGGCTGGAACCTTCCCATTCACTCAAGACAACACGTCGAGTTCCCAGAACCAGGGAAGGTTCCAGAACATTCTGGGCCAGGCAGCAGGTATAAAACGGACCCATAAACGCCGCGGAGTGCAGTTCAATTTGGAGTCCGGATATAGACGCTTCGGGTTATAAATTGTGCCGTGCCTCGTTATAAATAGTGCGACAACCATGTATTGTGATTCTGTCATTGTGTAAGTGCGCGAATGTGAACAGTGTATTCAAGTGAACGATTGTTAATAAATTATTTACTAAGAACATAAATCGTTACATTATATTTATTTTTATATTATTATTTATTTGTCTCTCAATTCCCCCGCATTCACAAACAGGACTAGTACAATGATATAATAGAAAATCGTATCTCCGGCAGACGGTTTGAAAAATAACCATGCTGTACAGTTTATTTTGATTTTTGGTCTGTATAATCACTCTTTTCCTTTTTGCCAAAACATTTTTCTACTTCTAGTAAACAGCGGTTGACATGCCCCACCATTTCTTCAATCCATAAAACGGATTCAATTTGATCAAAGACACAGAATGAGAAAAGAGATTCGCGGAGAAAAAGGTTAGGAAACTGTCCGGTCTGCGAGATTTGTTGTTCCCTCCTTTCGACTCATCCAAGAGCAGCCCTGCCTTTTGAGGGAAAACTGTGGGCACCGAGGCCGCAGATGTTGTCTACTGATTGCATCCTTCAGAAGATCGTTTTCCCACCCCTTACGTTCTGGGTTTTCTCTTAAATCCTCAATTTCACGTTTCCTGCCTCGCTCACTGCCCCTGGCGTTGGTCGGTTGTGGAAAAGGGGTTGTGGTCGATGGTTTTTATTTTGGAGGAGATTGTACGACTTATTTCGCGTCTTTTTCGCGATTCGTCTTCCCCATCGTCAAATCCCTCTGTCCTCAAAACGTCACGTATTAAGCATTCAATACTAATAATTCCATTAGAAATCGTATATTTATTAAATGTGTCTTTTTAATGTCATTCTTCTTCTAAAAACCAGCTAAAGGAAAAAAATCCTTCGAAAATCTATTAATCTGGTTATAATACAAGTATCGTCATCATTTTCAAGTCTTTTGAAACAATTACATGATGAAGTGAAGGGCTCGAATTTGTGGGGAAAGGTGATACCGGAAAGTTGAAGACGTATACTGGGGAAATTCCCCGCTGAAACGAGATTGAAGGCGAGGATTATGCCGTGGCTGTAAGGTAGGTGATAATACTCTCATAAATCCAACGTTATGACGTAAGATCGTCGTATAAACAGATCAATCATATTAAAAAAACATGACCAAAAAGGTGTTGGAAAGGGGGAAGGAACCTGTTCCGCATCATAGCAAAATTTATCGCTCCTGGATGGTGAGAACATTAAGGAGGTTTTCTCGTACAACCTTTACTCGTGGTACTGGGTGGCAAGTGAAGGCGTTGATGTATTGGTTGTCGAGGTTTTCTTCTTATAGGTACATACCTGGCTACGAAGTTCGTGACTATATAGTATCGACATTCTTCAGAAGAGCCCCCCCTCCCGGTTTTACCGCAGAATAATGAACAACTTTTCTCCTGGGAAATCTTCCCCGGCACTTGAACTTTTTTTGAGTGTCCTTCCGGTCACGGAATGGTGAAAATGTTGGTAAAAACAACGTTGGTTCGAGTAAGGGAAGACAAAGCACAAAATGACACTGTGGAAAAAGAAACGTATAGAGAGGAGGTTAAATAAAAAGCTATGAGAGGTCTCGTACAGGGGAAGGCTTTAGTTTACGACCCACCCCTAACTGAACAAGGCTCGTTCAACTACGATCCTTACTGCTCCACTCTGGTCTCACCAATCGTCGTTGTTCAACAGGCAATACGCGAAATACAAGGCTATCCAGAAAGTAGATTACGTTTTGGAATTTAAAAAAAAAATTATTATTCGTTCGAATAATCAACGAATAATAAGTCAAAAAGCGTGTACTGCAATGCAAGAATGAGAATCCCAGCAGTCGTTAAACAGTTAAATGTTACTTAAATAACGTGGGAGCTGTTTCAACAGTTCCAAAATTAGTAAATACAAATGAACGAGATGTAACTCCTTCCGTTCCAATTAAATTGTGAGGCTTTAATTGCTTCATTTACTTTTGATTTTATCTTATACTTCCTTCCTTCTGTCCTTCAAGACAACCCATTTACCCATTTTATGCGCTGTCGCGTCAAATTGACAGTGAACACTCGTCAAACCAGACGTGACTCGTAAAACGACCACGTGTGAAACCACGTGGATCCTGCCGAATAGAAGAATAATTTACAGCTCGGTTGCTCTTAAACCAACACGAGGATGCTTTCGTGTTATTTCGATGCGCTCTTGACGAATAAACCCAGTTCTTCAAAAGGGTATAGCTTTAAAATCTACGTTCCCCACCCGAGTTTAATGTTTCAGTAGTTCCCAACACTGCCAGAAATGTTTCTGTGTAAAAGCATTATAAAATTAAGGGAGCTCCGAGGATAAATAGATTTGAAACAAAAATTGTTCACGAAACAGCGATAACTTGGTCACATGCAGTTTGGATCCTGCTTTAAATACTCATCAAACTGTTCGATTACTTTAGCTCTTTATGTTCCCCTTTATGTTACCTATGTTTTCATGATAATGGTCAACCTTTCCGATTCGGCTCAAAATTTTTTTCTGGACGTTTCATGGTGTCTAAATCAAAAAAGGTCAATGTCCGTCCGCCGTACGCTGTCCGCCGTCCATTGTCGCGCCGTTTTCGGTAGTAGAAAATTTTCTAAAAATCTGAAATTTGGGTCAGGGGCCTGTTCCCGGCCGAGATGGGTCCTCGAAACTTTTCAGCCCGATCGGACCAAATTTGGGGGAGGTAGGGGTCAAAATGTGTTTTTTGAAAAATGGATTTTCGAGATTTTGAGCGATTTAGGCGAGTAGGGTGTCATTTTCCACTAAAGTTTGGACGCTGAATCCAATAAAATGGGTCCCAGAACAATTGGCACCCACTGGAAGAAGTTATGGGTCAAATTGGGTATATATTACCCATTTTTTATGTGTCAGGATTTCTGGTGCCTAGGCGTGTGGGGTATCATATTCCACTAAATTTTGGACCCTGAATCGATTGGAATGGGTCTGGGACCCGCCACACCCACTGTTTCCCCCATTCGAGGAATAACCAACCCGTGTGTAAGAATTTGCAGATTTTTATTAACTATCAGCTCGCTCCACATCACATTCTACCAGGCGGTAAAGTTGCTTAAATTAGTATCGCCTGAGTACCAAGGAGACGACTGACGGTGACATCAGTAGACTCTATTGCCTTATTGGCCTCAAACGGAGTAATATCTCATTTAGAGCGAATCCGATTCACTCCCTACGGCTTCGCTTCCTGACGAACTAACGGCACATTTCATCATCACGTCTAATCAGACTATCATGGAAATGAATGCCTCATTGAATGCAATATCAAAAGGGACAGCCTAGAAAAAAAAGTCTCCTTTCCACTCCATCTCGAAAGGAAATAATTGGAAACGCGGATAAAAAAGATTGAATAGGTCTTTTGAAACTTGTTTCGCCAGCTTTGTGCTTGCCGTGTTTTGTCGTTTTCAATAGATTCAAGTTCATTGATTCTCGTAGGCAAAATCTGATATTTCGTTATAAGCGCTCACTCTTCATAAATCACGAAGGAAAAAAAAAAAAAAAAAAAAAGAGTCGACAAGCCAGATAGAGTGTAATATCGGAGATGTTAAAAAGAAATTGAAGACACTTTATTGGGAGGGGAATAATAGCGAACCTTGAATGGCTATATAGCAATATGGCGATTGTAATCCATCAGGAATACAATAAAATTCACATTACTTCCATCGGCTATGGCATTATCGGTTTCTGAAAGAGGCACTTTTTGATAGCTTTGACTCTATATGAAATTAAATCTTCAGACTCAGTCCTACTACTTTCAGGACACACCCAGTATTTTGAAAATAAGAATATTTTTTGAGTGGAAAAAAATTATTAGGTATTTTAAGATCTCTAAAAATCATTTACGTTTTTCCTACACTAGTGAGATATATAGAGAGAAAAATATTCCTATTTTCAAAATACGGGGTGTGTCCTGAAAGTATTAGGACTGAGTCAAGTGCAAGAAATGTATTCGGTGGTGGTACCCATTCAGAGGGGTATTGAGCATTGGGATGAGGAAAAAGTCCGGGGGGAGGGGGGCAATATCTAGGCTGTAGGGTGAGTAAGGCAGGGTTGCCTGGTACTCAAGACAGTGAACTTGGTGTGAGCTGGCCCATTATCATGATACAGGATCTACACAGCATTCTCAGATTCATTCGATAGTCTAGTACTACTCTACTAGTTCTACTAATCAATAAATGTTTCACTCACGACACATTGTTTTTCCGTTTTTGACGTTAATGGATGTCCAGAGCGCTCGGTGTCCTGCGCATGTGCAGCCCTTTGCTAGAGTCCTCCCACCACCTGTTGGACCATGCGGGAAATACCAGTCCTACAACTTTCAGGACACACTCTGTAACCTTCTGGACCCCTGAGTAACGTCCTCCAGTGTGACAATGGATACACAATCAATTTATTGCCCATAGCATTGATGAAAATCATATCCCCACCATCCTGCGGGGTCTCCAAAAAATATTGAAACACCAATTGAAAAATACCAATTCTGGCTCAAGCTGGAAATGAGTTGAGCTCAGTCGTTAGTCGAATTCAAATGAAGTTTGTGTGGATTTCATTTAAACATTTTCTGAGCTTATACCTGAAGGCTTTTTGGTCTGGACGGTGAACAATAGATGGCTGGCAAAAATTTCGAATTTTGAATCTAATCACATCGAAACGTACATGATTTATGAACAGAGATACATTTTTATGGCGATACAAAAATGTCTTATGAATCATTAAAAAAGTGGGAGGGGGGAGTGCCAATAAGAATACCAAAATTGTATCTTCATGGACAAATTACAAGCGCCATTTCCTTTTCCACTATAAATGTTAGTAAAATTTGTGTTTCTTAGGAATTTTTTCAAGATAATTTAACAATACGTGGACATTTCAGGATAATGTTTTTCTTCTTAGGGGTTCACCGCCTTATTTTCAAGTACTTTATCCTCTGGATATCCTCAAATGAAAGAAGGTGTCACCTTGTTATTGAAATCCTACTCTCAATCATGAATAGAATTTTCACGTTGATGAATATTATTATTAGACTCATTGAAACAGTGCACGTACCTGATGATAAACCGGAAGCAAAAAGGGATCGAACACTAGGAGTTCATCTAAATTCATGGAAAAGCTAGAAAAGACGAGGAAGAATGCCGAGACAAAGAGAGCAAGGCGAGAGATGAAGGGGAAAGCTACAAGATGTAGACAGGAAAAGCGCCCTCTATGAAAGGCCACGCAACAGCTCCGTTGATGACTACAGTCAACAACATTCATTTAAAATGTGAGCACAGCGCAAAAAAAAAAGGAAGAAGCGCTTCAAAATTAAAAAGTAATGCGGCGCGGTATTTCAGCCCCCGTCCTCCCGTGTCCTTTATGGCCCTCCGGGGGGCAGTGCCCCCTCTCCATTCCTACTCTATCACAATGAGATTGTACGTTGTTGACCTTACCCACTCAAAGTTTTTCCTCTGCCTCTCTCACGGCCCCGCTCTCTCCTTTCTTCCCACAGGAAGAGAAAAAGAGAAACCCTTTGTGTAATAGAATACATCAACTAAGTCCATGATGAGACCATTTGAAGAAAGATGGTTCTTTCCCACTCCTATTTCCAAGTTCAATTGTATAGTACAATTATATATTGTAACATGGCACATATTCAGAACTGAAATTACAATAGGTGGACAAAACATAAAAAAGTTTATCAATACATCCATGACCAACGTCACATTGTGCTGAATAGTTTGCATTATCACATTATATCAAATTTAATGAACTGGTCACTGTGTAAAATTTGTATGATAAACAGCTCTGTAATAGCACAGAATACACTCAAATAGGAGGTTCACTCAAGGTTAAAAACCTCCCCAATGGTTCTCAGAATTCTCCAGATTGTGTTGCTGCCCAAATGTCTGTGGCCTACGGTATTCTTATGTACAGATTGTCAGTAGACTGATCTGTTTCTGTAAATATTGCCTTCTTTTGTACTCTCTGACTTGCTCCCAATTGAGTTCCTTAGAATGGTGATTCAATGCAATAATGAATATTAGAATGGTTCTGCTGGATTGCTTATTGAATGAATGTATGGTAAAGGGCAATCTAAAAAAACAACATAAGGTTTGGAGCTGTCCCAAACTGTTTGAAACTTTCAAGGGCATGGGCAGTGCCGTTTTTGTTGTTTGCAGAGGACGAGTTATGTACTGTAACAATTTATGTTCTTTGTAAATAATTTATTACAATTGTTCACTCAAATACACTGTCCTCATTCACACACTTACACAATCACAAGGCACAATACATGCAGTTGTCGCACTAATTTAGAACAGGGCACAGTGAAGCATTTATATTTGGACTCCAAACTGAACTGCACTCTGCGGTGTTCCTCGGTCCCTTTTTATGCTCGCTCCCTTGGCCAAGAACCTTCTCGAGTCTTCCCTGGTTCTGGGAACTCGATGTGTTGTCTTGAGCAAGTGGGAAGGTTCCAGCCAATTAGATACAATGCACGAATGTTTGAGAGTGACCCTTAGCCCTCGCAACTGTCAGTCGAACCTGCTGGTTCGTCAGGAAACTGGTGCAAGTCAGTGCATCACTTCTTGTCATTCAGAATGCATTGTTGATGGATAAATTGTTTCCGCTGTTCCGTTTGCCGTTTTCCGCCTTACAAAATGATCAATGGTTAATGAACTTGACGAAGCCTTTTGATTCTGAGGACAGCAGTGACCCTGAAGCAGGTCCTAAGCAACTTCGACATTTCAGACGATAATGAGCTGGAATTGTTGATTGGTACTCTGGCTGCACCCTAGAAATGAGAACTATGTTTTTAAAACTGTAGCAAACTACAATGACCGGGAGTTGATCAACATTTTAGAGTAAGCAGAGAGGTGGTTGATGGTTTGGTACGTCGGTATTGATCCTATAGACAGAATCACTGCTATCAATCTCTTCAAATTGTTGTCAAAAGTCACAACCATGGAAGAAAACCTTTTTTCCATGGGTCACAACAATAACAACATCACAAAGGATCCTCACAAGTTTTTGGTTTGGAACTTCTAGAAGGTTGCAGAATGGAGAAGCCCTGAACCCAGTTCAGAATTTTGGGCGGCCATTTTTCTGAATTGAGGAGTTCTGTGCAGTTTGGGAATTGTGCACTATGAACATACATATGTTGGTGGGTCAATGCTTGAGACAAAACCCCGATCACAAGCTGATAGCTGATTGGTCCAAAGTTGTGTGCACCCCTACAGTGCTGCTAGCAGTGGCTGTCCATCATACTACAACCATTAGGGCTTATTTAGTCTATGAAGTGAACCAACCTTGATTGATAGCACAGCTGGGGGCGTGCTAACCCCGTTGTATCATACATCATCGCCCCAATAGGCAGGATGACCAAACACTATCCACGAATTTGTTATCACCTCAAATCCACAGCAATTTTTCGTTGTTCTGCCTTTTACTCACATAGTAGCATGCTTTGTACAGTAAATTGTCATTTTTGGATTGGTTACCATATTGTTCTCAGGCTCTCAGTGATTTCACTGTGTGATTAGAAACAAGTAGATGTCACTAAGTCGACACCCTCTAATGTTTGATTAGGCAAAGTCGCTCTTTTTTATCTAAATTTCGGCCAATTCTATTTTCTGTGGGCTTCCATTGCAATAGCTATAAGAAGTGTACATTTTCGCAACTTTCTTGGCCGCTTCATGGGTTAAAACGGAGGAGAAAGGAAAGAATTGGAGACAAAAGTAGTAAACGTCAATGGAGAAAAAAAGCAACAGTTGGCAAATGACACTGTAGAGTGTAGCCAACAGTGGTTGCATTGTTGTTGTTGATGATGGCAGTAAGAAGAGGAATAAGTACGGTAACTTGCGCTGACAATTACATTTAATTCATCATAATATTATACAAGAATGTGAAGGGCGCTTTCGGTTCATGAATATTTCGCCATTTTCCTGATGATCTTTACGCATTTTCGAGGATAAATTTCAAGTCACTTCATGCGGTTGGCGGTATTTTCAGGATTATAAAACAGCGCATGAAATGTGGAAAAAAATGTTGGAATTTAACGTCTTCCCTTTACGCGAAATTAATGAAACACAGTAGCTGCCACTCAAAACTTGTTGAATTACGAAAATTCCCTATGGAGTGCGAGTTTTACGAGCTTATTTCACAACACTCGTAAAAAATACGAGCTTCGCGTTGAGGAACAAAATATAAACGGGAATCGATGTTCTCGTTTGTTTCGACGCGCGGAAAAAAGGATTTAAAAAAAAACTGCTCTCGGTAAATGAATCAAACAATAAAGGTGACAATAGAATTAGAATGCTGTGAACCGAATTTTCACGGTGAATATTTTTTTTGTCGTGTCATCAACAGTGAACGTTCACGATTCTCTTGGTACATGTTTTTATCAAAATAACCGGACGAAATACGATGACTGGAACTTTTTCTCGTCGAATGGAAAGAAAATCCCTCTTTATCGATGAGAAATCCTGTCGCTTCACGCATCCTTTCACCTGTGCGCACAGGATCGGGCCGAAAAGCGAAATTCTTCGGCACCCTTTACGCCATCTGCAATCCTATCGCATTTTTTAGGTGAGAAAAATGTTCGAAGCTCGGCTGAGAGTCCATCAGGTTTGAAAGCCTTCTCTTTTTATGGAGCGGTTGACTTGACCATTACGATGTTGCCGGTGGCTTTATCGCCTCCGAATGGCGTTTTGAGGTACCACTTTGGTAATATGAAGTTTGAGATTGATTTTATGTGGGAACATTTTTTCCGCTCTATTTTGGAGGATTACTTAGGAGAATTACTTTTCCCTTACACGTTCACAAACTGAACTGAGAACCATAATAATACTTGCAACAAGTTGCATAACTTGATACTTGAACATTTGATGCATCGTTGCAATTTGCCTAGACTTTTCACGACACTTTAACCCTAGAGAGATAGGCGCGAGTAAATTGTACTCCAAGGTAAAGCATCCGTTGATTTTCTGTAGAAAAATTGTGGTGGTGCTTGCTTCCCTCGCTCCTAATCGTTCAGCAGGATTTGAGCGCAATAGAGAAATGTGCTGAGGAGAACATGAGGAGGGCCTACCGAGGTAGGCGGATCCACATCTTCTCTGACAGCCAAGCAGCACTCAAGGCCCTAATGGGATCGAGCTCTGACTCGAGGCTGTTGCTTGAGTGCTGGGAAGCCCTCCAACTACTGAGTGGAACACACAAGGTTGTCCTTACATGGGTCCCGGGCCACTCAGGGGTTGAGGGTAATGACCGAGCTGATGCTCTGGCTAGGCGTGGTTCGGGGACTGCCTTTACGGGACCTGAACCATGCCTAGGAATCTCCCGCACCCTACTATCGGGGTGGGTGGCAAACTGGGTTCGCTCCCAGCACAAGAGGCGCTGGGAGCGGACGCCACAGCAAGAACACGGTCACATCATGATGACTGGTCCCAACAAAGGAAGGGCCACGAGATGCCTCAACCTTAACAGAGCTTCCCTGAGACTCACCGTTGGCTTATTTACAGGACACGGGGACTTCAGGAGGCATCTCTGCAGAATTGGGGTGCGCAATGGTACCTCTGATTGCAGATTCTGTGGCGAAGACGAGGAGACAGCGCCTCACATCGTCTTCAATTGTCCTGCCCTGGAACACAGGCGTTTCAGAACCTTCGGGACTTTGGACCGAGGGGACTTCCTCAACCAGGAGAACCTGGTCGGAGCTCTGCTGGACCTAGTCGGGAACACGGAGCTTCGGCCAAGATGAGCCCCAGGGGTTAGCACAATGGGCCACTAGGTCTAAGTGCGGGGGCCGGGCACGGTGATGGACACCCCCTTTACCCCTGTGTAACTAATCTAATCTAATCGATCAGCAGGATTTGAAGGAGTGACTTGTCAGTTAGAATACACCCATTGTGGAGTGTGGATCATCCAAGAATGTAACAACTAATAAATAGTGAGTCAAATTACTCACTCCCACCTTCACATGCCCAGTTTTATGAGTTTTACTCACCCCCAGCATCGCATGCCGTTCATCATACTCTTATGTAAGAAACTTTTACACACTTCTACCCATACCTACTTTCATATGCCTTTTGTGGGCCAATTTTATACTACAATAATAGTTTTTGCGCAGCAAAACCATGGTGGTGTAGTCAGTTGAAAATCCGATGCATTAGCAGTTTTTTGAGAAATAGGTAGAGACAAAGCAGGCCTAAATCTCCACAACAAGGAATGAAATTTCCCATCTGATCTAAAAACCTTGAATGAGAATGGCTCTAGACAAATTGGTGTCCACTGCAGGGGGATATGGGTAAAAATAGGGTGAATAATGAATTTCGTTGAAATTTAATCACGTACGTACGGAAGTAAATAAATAAATAGGTAAATGAAAATATTATTAGGATGCTGTTAATTTTCCCATAATTAATACTAAGAGTAAAATTCATACAATGATCAATTTGAAATGGTATAATTTGGAATTTGGGTGGAAGTAGACAATTATTGTATGTTGTAAAAAAAAAAACAAAGGAATAAATTAGGAATAAAACTAAGGAATAAAAATAATAAAAATAAGGAATAAAACTCTCCGACTATCCAGATTTGTTAGTTACATCACTATAATGTTGAATATTCTACAATTTTTTTTTTCTTATTTTTTTTTCTATAATGAAAATTGTTTCATTAAGTCAACATAGGAAGGAGTTCTTCTGGGAAAAGAGCAAATGTTGACGGTTAAAAACATAATTTATTAGCGAAATGGATATAATTTATTTAAATAAAAATCTGAACGTTAGGCGCACTCTCCTTCAAATTCAATAAAATTATGTCGTCAAAGTCCTCGTCAATTTTCAATCACTTTATGAATTGCACATGCGGTTATTCCACTCGCACTCGATGTGTCCCTGTAAGAATCTGACGGTTGAACAACCGCGGCAAGTTCCACACGTGCAGTTCATTCCGTCTCCGCATTTTCCGAGGTGGTTGTCACGTCCGCCACAACGTTCGCCAGGACCGACGGCGCACACCAGGCGGCCACAAGGGTCTCGGTGGGTACCTGTGGATACAGAATGGAATGAAATTAATATTAAAGGAACGTCGTCTGAGTTGGACGTTGTTCTTTTTGACAACTACAACAACTAACTATCTGGCAAGTTACTTCTAAACTAGATTCATGAGGGTTCAAACTGCCTTTGGAGTACACAATTCTCAGTTATGACGGACATCATTTCTCAAATTGACAACCGAATCTCATGGTTTGGACAACCTATAGCTTATTATCTTTATGGAGATTAACATGGAGGAAAAAAATTATATATTTTTGTTCTATCACTCTTTGGTCTTTCTCACAAAGATGTTTCTGATTCACCCCATGAATCTTCTTTCCAAATGGCGGGAAGAGGGAGGATGGTTGAATTTTCAGTGCTTCTAGTTCAATAAAATAATCTTCATTTTTAACGATAAACCTCAATCAAGCCTACATTTGTTTCCCTTGGTCAACAGCCTGACAGCATCATTGGTTTTCTCTCCTTCATCAATGATTTATGTCGTTTATACCGATCCTTACCTCCTCATCGAGGTTTGAATCACTCAATCAATTAGCTTAAATTGAATTAATGTTTCTTCTTTTTAATTGTCATATGAAAACTATTAACAAAAACGTTTCCTAACACAAGAACAGACGCAGTATGCCCCAATAGGGTTGATACTAGCGCTACCTAGTGAACACGCTTAGTACTATGGTGGAGCGGGAATTCAACTTTCCAACAGAGGAGACACCTGTTATCATTTTAACATTATCATTAATGAAGTTATGACATGGCGAACAACGTTATATTGCGTTTAAGTGGGTCTCGAGCCCAAGAAAATCCACAATCTCCAAGGCTTTCCTATGGTCGTATAAAAGGGATTCTCTTATTACTAACGTATTTGTATTTCTCGAAGAATCTTTATATTTTCAATTGAATTATTTTACGAAAAAAAGTTGCTTTATAATTATGATTTTTATTTTATTTGTTATAAAGTTGTAACTGCTACAAGTTCAATTGACCTTTTAGGAACTAGGTTGCGTGGGTGGTTGAAAACTGGAGTCATATTTCATTTTTAATTTAATTTGGAACGTTTTTGTACGGGGACTTTCCCACCTGAGGGCAGAGGTCATATATTTATGAATACAATATTTATATTGATAAATGACGAAAATGAAGAAAAGTACAGAAATAAAAATGAACGTGAATACAAATAGAACCAGTTGAATCACGTATTGATAGAATTTAACTAAAATTCACATTCACAATTTTTTCTGAAATCCAAAATTTTTGTAAATTTTGTTCAACATTTACTGAATTTACGTGAACTCAACTCCACTTTTCCAATGTAGTTGCATTGTAAGCTGCTGCTAATGCAATATAACTATGTAATTTGGAAGATAGAGCTCTCCAAAATTTCGATTTGTGACTTCATTCAGTAAAAATTATAAATAATAGTTCATTGATTCCATACCTCTTCCTGTAAAATTCACAAAAAAAATAGAAATTCCAGCAGGTTTTTACTTTAAAATGACTGAATTTCAGTACAACACACAATAAAACAGGGAAAAGTCGAGTTATTTTTACGGGGAAAAGTGTAAATTTTCAAAAAAACTCACTATAAGGTAAACTTATTGAAATTTTTATTTAAAAAAAAAAACACATTAAAAATGGGGTTGCTTGACGATTGATTCCATATATTGATTGTCAGAGACGTCGGGAAATTTGGGAAAAAATTATTATAAAAATATTAAGTTAATTATTTTAAAAAAAAGTTGGAGCTTTTTTTGGTTTTTTAGGGGGTTTTGTTACGCTTTTATATCTTCGCATATTCAACGCACTGTAGTCGTCTCAATCTCACGTGAAAATGGATTCATGTGCATCAAGGTGCAATTGTTAATGGATGTCTTTTAGGGCAATACGACGAAAAATTCTTACGACAGACAGATTAATTTATTCTGACGTAAGTGAAGAATTTATGCAGTTTTTTGCAAATATAACTCGTCTTTGGTGGCGATACTGATCATGAAACCATTGTTAAGTACCACGCAATAAATTGTTGAAACAGAGGAAATTTTTTTGTGGTTATGTGCGTTCAGTATCACGTGTTTTGTGTAGTCTTTATACAAAGTCTCACTATATTCTTGATAGTAGTTAGTCGTCTGCATGAAAAGCTGGACAGATAGCTTGAGAGGTTCATGAACTTAGTGTGACTGGCATGTATCAATCTTCGGCTACGGTTTTTGAACAAGACATGAAATTTCACCTACTCAACGGTACAAATAGATTTTGGAAGCCATAATTACCGTATTTGCAGTCAAGTGGTTCCAAATCACACTCGTCGCCGATGCAAGGCCTGCAGGGGTAGTAGGAAGCTCCGACGCAAAGTCCCGCCAAACTGATGAGCACGACGACCAATAACAAAGCCCTCGACATCTTCGTGGATAATGCAGGCTCCTTCCCGACCTCGCCGACTCTTATATTCTTTCTTCCTTCATCTCGACCGATCACCGAAATCCGAAAAGACTTGTGATTGAAAACCTCATTACCCCGTCGATTAACTACGTCTTTCGTCGTTTTTATTCCCTTTAGATCGAAGGCCGTCTCATCAAAAACCGGTCAAGTCAATGTTCATTGACCTAGCAAAGGGCTCGTCAGTTGTCCAGTATTCGATTTGAAGTTGTTTCCGATTTCTTTTCGTAGAAAAAGGAGGATTCTGGACAAGATAGACTCTTTGTCAAGGATTTTAGCAGCTTCTGGACGAAGGCTGTAGGAATTTTGGTTCCGGATGCCCCAAGCAGTTCACCAGACCACGCACCACCTATTCCAGCAAAGTACGCCAGTTTCGTTGGTCTCTTGACTCCTGTAACATACAGAAATGATTCTTATTCCATAAATATGTATCAAAGTTCTTAGGCTCATGCCTGGAGTTGATGAAGCTGAAATCGTGCGTAACAAAACGCTGCAAATTCTTTCACAGGGGATGGTTATTCCTCGGACCAGGAGCATGAAGACTCAGACCAATCGATTCAGCGTCCAGAAATGAAACGAAAACAAAACCCAACACGCCTAAGTCGTCGAAAAAAATTCGAACATTTGGAAAACAGTGGGTGTGGCGGGTCCCGGACCCATTCCAATCGATTCAAGATCCAAAATTTAGTGCAAAATGAAGCCCCACTCGCCTAGGTAGTGGGCATCTTGACCCATAAGCTCTTCCATCGTTTTGGGACCCGTCTCATTCTCATTGGATTCAGCGTCCGAAATTTAGTAGATTTTTTTCTTAAGGAATTAGTGAACACTTGGGAGAGATTCTGACTCCAAAGAATGTGCCTATGAAACTCAGTCGACCATAGATGCAGAAGCAGCCGGTTTTGCCTCTTTCCCGCCAGGGGCCTTCCGACGCTAGCGTCGCACTCACTCAGCACTGTTATCTGGCTCAAACCCATGCAATTCCATTCTTCTCGTTGACCCGACCCAACCTAATTAGCAATTTTATTTGTATTATCCAAAATTTAGTGGAAAATGAAGCCCCACACGCCTAGGTAACGGAAATCTGAATAACCCACTTTCGAAATAGGTAGATGAACACACATTTTGACTCATTACCTCTTCCATCGTTCTGGGACCCGTCTCATTCTCATTGGATTCAGCGTCCAAAATTTAGTGGAATTTTTTCTAAAGGAATTAGTGAACACTTGGGAGAGATTCTGACTCCAAAGAATGTGCCTATGACACTCACTCGACCATAGATGCAGAAGCAGCCGGGTTTGCCTCTTTCCCTCCAGGGGCTTTCCGACGCTAGCGTCGCACTCACTCAGCACTGTTATCTGGCTTAAACCCATGCAATTCCATTCTTCTCGTTGACCCGACCCAACCTAATTAGCAATTTTATTTGTATTATCCAAAATTTAGTGGAAAATGAAGCCCCACACGCCTAGGTAACGGAAATCTCAATACCCACTGTCGAAATAGGTGGATGAATACACATTTTTACCCATAACCTCTTCCATCGTTCTGGGACCCGTCCCATTCTCATTGGATTCAACGTCCAAAATTTAGTGGAATTTTTCCTAAAAGAATTAGTGAA
Source organism: Cyrtorhinus lividipennis (assembly GCA_019603395.1). NCBI lineage: Eukaryota > Metazoa > Arthropoda > Insecta > Hemiptera > Miridae > Cyrtorhinus > Cyrtorhinus lividipennis. Next base: position 6,064,086 of record CM034000.1, read on the forward strand.
CACTTAAGAGAGATTCTGACTCCAAAGAACACCATAATACGAACCATTATCACTAAATAATGGCCTGCAAGTATCGACTAAGCTCACTTTCACCAAAAATTTATAACAAGTTTAAACCCGAAGAGGTCCTAAATTACCAGAGTTTGAACCAACCTGAACTCTGTCGCCACTTCTCACAACCACCACAACACATTCGGTCTCAGAATACAAACCTCTATTACGTGCATTTTTTGGCCTTACAGCTTGCTACTCTTAAGTAGCTGGCTTTTCTGCAATATTCATTCCCTTCTCTTTTCGTAGTTTTACTATTTTATAAGTCTTGGTATGTCATCTAGAGGTTGTGTGTTGATCCCCACAGGACGATCACTGAGAAACCAGTGCTTTGAAGGAGCAAAAGTCAAAAAAATAACCTAATGGTGCCTATGAAACTCCAGAAGGTTTGCCTCTTTTCCGCCAGGGGCCTTCCGACGCTAGCGTCGCACTCACTCAGCACTGTTATCAGTCCCAAATTCGCGCAATCTCATTTTTCTCGTTTTTGCGTGGCAGTAAGTTGACCCGACTCAACCTAATTAGCAATGTTATTTGTATTATTTCATTATACATCACGTAATTGTTCTTGTCATATTATCTTGTCTTAAAATGCATATTTTTGTATTTGGCAGTAACGAAAGTGGGAATGAAACTTGAATAATAGAACTCTTTGAAACAAAATCTTGTTAATTTACCTGCCAGTCTTGCATTGGTGACCTTAACCATCAAAAAGGGGGCCCCTAACATGTTTAACCAACAAAAGTATTCATTCAGCTGAACCAGAGATGATGCAATTTGAACTATGCTGATGGAGTAATAGTAATTAATGTAAGCCTCTAAGTCAATTTGATTAGTATGTATAGAACAATGATGAATGTTTTCAATAGGTTTTGTGCTAATGAACAACAGTGTTCAAAGCAATTTCAGACCAAAACTTGCAAATATCGCACCCGCATTGTTTAATTAATGTTTTCAAGTAAAAGGCTATAAACAGTCTGTTAAAATGATTAGGAAAACATTCTCAAGTTGCAATCTTTCAAAATGCGCGGGTTTGAGACTGATAACATCTATGGAGAGAGTGCGACACTAGCGTTGGAACGCCCCTGGCGGGAAAGAGGCGAACCCGGTTGTTTCTGCAAGGTCAAGTGTGAAACTGCCTACTAACGCATCAGAAATCCACGGGAGTGCGCTGCAGTCAATGTCCGCCATGCCTATCAGTCAGTTGAACTGTGGCTGATGAAGCTGTCTGGGGTAAATTCGAACCCGGAATTTTGAGCCGCCCTATGATTTTTTGTGGAAAATTCCCCTTTTCATCTGCTATGAGAGGAAATTTATTTGAATTGCATCATTTGAAACAAGTGCCAAATGAATGTGGTAGATGTCCTCACATTTTTCCCGGTTGATTTCTCCCCATTGGGAATGGCGTGAATAGCCGATCTCATGTCCATAATTATACTACCCAGTATATCGTGAATATTGAGTTGACACTCGGAGTTTATTACTAGCCCTCACTACCCATCAGGAAGGCAGTGGTTCTCAGCTGACAAAAACCTCTACACGAAGGCACGCCATCTTGGACGCTCGTCAGTCGCTTCTCGTTGCGTCTACTTCTCGGCTCTGCCCTGTATATAAATATATTATTTTGGGTGACCCTGTATATAAATATATTATTTTGGGTGATTCAGCTGAGCCATCCATTATGTATCTCCCCATCTTCATCTTGAGAAAACTAAGGTATATGGTTGAAGTGCAATTTTGATGAGTACTAACACACCAATTGGAGTCGTAAATCATACTGACTGGGGCTGGACATTGCCAAAGAGGCTACCAGGGGAGAGGGAGAGGTTGGAAATTCCTGGAAAAAAAATGTTCCAGAGAACAAGAAGGCTCGGGTCATTATGACCCAATGCGACTACGGAAGGGTTAAGAACTTACCAGTTAACCTGGGACGACTAACATATAAATATACATTTTGGATTCAAGTGTCCAATGAAATTACTAAATAAACATCTTTTTCCTAAAAAACGACAATGATCTAGAAAAAAAACAGAAATCCTTTATTTATGTTTTGACTTCTTTAAAATGTATGTTGAATAAGATCACCATATTTATGCATACTGGCAGTGAGAAGACTATAAGAACGAATGTCCAGGACTGTTCTTTTTATAGAGGTCCTTGGCCGTGATGTTCACATTTCTCTTTTGACCTATAGCTAGCTAGGGAAGGGATTTACTTCCTATTGGACCTGAAGGGGTGAGGGGTGGGGGCGCTGGCCAGGTGGAGAGGGCGTTCCCGACTGTGTTCACCCTCTTGTTCTCCGTTCTATTATTATACTATTCGTATTTACATTAATTTGTCCGAACAAGGCACACGTGTAACCGTACACAATGAAGTTGAATAAGAAACAAGGTGTCATATATCCTTTCACAACAAACTAAGAGACAAACAACACGAAAAGCCTGTTTTGAGGCTGTCAAAGGGTCAGTTTGCTATTTGTGGAGTGGCCAACATTCTCTTTCATCAAGCTTGTTAGTACTACGCATAGTGGGAGTTTCTGCCTGTTTTCAGGACAACTAACCACTCAGATTCAAACTCGAATTGTACTGTACCTGATAAATCATCATAAAAACCGTGAGATAACGAATACCAACATTAATCAGGTTGGAGGCCTTTTGGGACTCCAAATTTAGAGCAATTAGCGAAAACAAGTTATTTTGAGGAAGTTAAAACTGCCTAGAAATATAATTTTATTTCATTTCACCTCAGAAAATGTAATTTTAAGCTCTCGTATGCGAGATCGTGAAACCCCGATGTATTTCCGTGACTCCCAAAATGACTTATGTGGGCCAAATGACGTCACGCGGTAGCAGAAATAATTTTCGGATCGCACCTGTTTTGCCACGTCTCGCGAAAATGTTGACCTAGAGAGAAGATTGGGTGGTTGATATGACTAGGGGGGGGGGGGGTTTCTTTCGTCG
>CM034000.1:6067193-6088333 GCA_019603395.1 Cyrtorhinus lividipennis
TCCTGGACGACTTTGCGCTTTTGTCTTGCCCCCTATTGAACAGGGTTGGCGCCCTCGCGCGGTATGTTTTTTTTTTTTTTTTTTTTTTTTTTTTGTTTTTTTTTTTTTTTTCTTTTTTTTTTTTTTTTTTTTTTTTTTTTTTTTTTTCTTTTTTTTTTTTTTTTTTTTTTTTTTTTTTTTTTTTTTTTTTTTTTTTTTTTTTTTTTTTTTCCTTTTTTTTTTTTTTTTTTTTTTTTTTTTTTTTTTTTTTTGCCTTTTCTTTTCTTTTTTTTATTTTTTCTTTTTTTTTTTTCTTTTTTTTTTTTTTTTTTTTCTTTTTTTTTTTTTAAATCTCTCCGCGAAACCATAGATTATATTTCAAGGAATGATAAATCAATTCCTGCCTGAATGTCCGCGCGCACGACTTTGTTGTACGCTGGTTTTAAAACTTGTGAAATTTTGGTCAGAAACCCCTTCTGGTTTTAACGGTCCTCGACATTGTTTCAGCTCGATCGGCCAAAATTCGGGAAGGTTGTGGGTGTAAATTTAGGCCAAACTGGGCATGTGGGTTTCATTTTCCACTAAATTTTTCCTAAATGAAAATAAGTACGATTTTTTCACTGTGGACAACCAGGGACATCAAGCCGGAAAACATCCTCCTGATATCAACGACTTCATAAAATGGCCGATTTCGGTTGGTCGTCCACGCTCCGTCGAACCGGTCGCCTCACCAAGTGCGGAACACTGATACCTTCCGCCAGAAATGGTCGACTGCAGAGCGTACTCGACAGGGTCGACCACTGGTGCCTTGGAATCCAACGTACGAGTTTTGCTGCGGTGTTCCTCCCTTTGAGTCCAGCGAAGAACAGGCCACGTTCAAGAAGATCAAGGAGTGTCGAGTCTCGTATCCGAGTCACATGGGGCCGGAGCGGTGGACCTCGTTGGAAAACTTCTCCAGTGAGTGACCATTTGTTCATTTGTCAATTTCTTCATGTCTCTGAAGCAGTTGTCCCAGAGCCTGGTTGCAGGTGGGTCTTGTTTGTTCACATACGGGACTAATTCATACGCATTCTTCTTGAATTTGCAGGATCGACTCCAATAAACGGATATCCTTAAGAAGTCCGTGAACACCGTGGATTGTAGAACACACAAAGGAGCAAACCGACCTTAACGCCACGATTGTCATCCACGACTAACATTGGACGGAAGTGATAATTTCTGACTTATTTCGTTTCTCGTATCCTCCGGTCTGTGGAAATTGACCGAGTCATTATTATTATTATAATTATTATATACTCGTATCGTTATCATCCTTTCGTTTTGTATCTTGAATCTTGAACTTACCTGTTTTTCATGATTGTTGGCTATTGTAACCATTGTTTTGCTCAGCTATGTAGGATCACTGTCTGAGCCAACATCTGTCATTGTGTTGTACTTTGTATAGATTCTAGCCGGACCTTGAAAAGAGACTTTTCGAGTTACAGTTTTTATTTCTTTAATGTGACACTTTCAAATTTCCCTATTTTTTTAGTTTTTTCAATTTTTTTCCTGTATGAGAAACTGTTTGGGATAAATAAATTGGCGATAAGTATCTATACAATAAAACTCTCCGTTGATAACCACAATTGACGTCACATGGTTGAAACCGTTGAACCGAAGATCAACCAAAGTTTGGTCCGTTTGTATAGCTCGTGTGATTGATCAGGAGAACCAGGCGCAAAGGGGTTATTTACCGTAATATGAATAGAGAGGAGGAGGAATTTGGTGAATGACGACTCATATTTTGATGAGCGTCTCAAATTTGAGCACATCTACATCCCACTGGAAGAGGTTGTGGGCCATGTGGGTACCTATCTACCCATTTGAGATTTTGTGCGTTTTCGAGATTTCTATTACCTATGCGTGTGGGGTACCATTTCCCACTAAATTTTGGTCCCGGAATCGATTGGAATGGGTCCGGTACCCATCACACCCACTTTTTCTCCCATTTTCGACAACTTGGCGTTTGGGGTATCGTTTTTCACTAGTTTTTGGACGCTGAATCATATGGAATGAGTCTCCATGCTCCTAACCCGAGTAATATCCAACCCCTGTAATAGAATTGCAGCGTTTTTACATTGAGTTCCGGTTGCTATGTCCACCTAGTTTTCAATTTATGTGATTACGATAGGAAATCGTAACCTTGAGTCGGAACTGTCATTTTGCGGGTATTGCGCCTGCACTAAGGCTCATGGTTATTTGGTACTCAGACCAGTTCAATATATGAATGAGATTTGTATTCAATTGCCCAATCAATCTGTCGCTGGGCATTCATTGTGATCAATCATTATAGCGAATATCACAAAGATACACTTCAATAAGTAACTGTTAATAATCCCTGTTTACTGACAATTTTAATTTTGTTCACTTTTACTAGGTAAACTACCTATCTGTATTTGAAGTACATATCAGTTTCTGTTGAAGCAACCTTCATTATTTCTTTTACGTACTTAAAAAAGAATACTATTCCATAGCAAAAAAATAGATAGGTAAATAAATATAAAATAAAAATAAATTGCACAGGTTTGTGTTGGTATTAAATTGTTAGGGTTTTCCTAATTTTTAATAGAGGTTCGTCAGGAAATTGAAAACAATATCCCCCTCCACCCACAGAGTGGCGTTTGTTTCCATGGTGACTCCGAGTAAACACACCCTTACGAAAACCCTCCTTTTTCCTACATCGTTTGTCCTCCCTGGTTTGCGAACTGTTCCAGAGCTCTGATCTCCCACTCTAAAATGGTAATTGATCATTCGAAGTTATAAGGCTAAGCGATCCATTTTGTAGATTTAACAGAGACCTTTTTTGGTCAGCCCTCGGCACCCTTCTATGAGCCGTTAGTAGGTCTGGAAATTACTTGGAAAATTAAAAAAGCATTCATGTTGCAATTCTCATACTTTTCGTGATAATCAATCTGCTTCCGTGGTTTTTCGGAAAAGGGACATATGAATTTCTAGACGAGGCTCTTAACCCAAATTGAAGATTATAACTTGCTAAGTACGTATTTATTATCGTGTATCGATATTTCAGGAGAGTGACACGTTTGGATTGAACGACCAACATCACAACCTGATCAACAGCTATTTGAAATTTTGCAAGTGGGAAGGGCAGAAGCATCTTAAATTTATCGAACTATCCTTCAAAGACGTCGTCATGGAGTGAGTTTCGAGCAATTTCATCGTTTTAAATTGACAATCCTCTCATGTTTCTAAGAGGTGAATTGTTGTCAGTGTTTATTTGGAAAGGGAGGGCCGCGTGGGGATAATATCGAGTACAGACCCTAAATGTGAGTGATTGCGTTGAAATGAAACCCGGGATTCAGGAATTTGGTATCTCAGGGCGTGGTAAAGAAATTGTAGCAAGTTGCGGCCAAGTTGAAAACGCAGGTCTCCGCAGTGCGGATGTTAAAGTCGTTGAGTGGCAACACTTGGTTGCAGATCTTCAACTTTCTTAAAGTGACGGCACCTCCTCGGAAAATTTTTCTAAACTGCCCTATGATGAGGTCGCCTCCTGGTACTTTCTTGAGATTGATATCAGACTGAATCATTCTGAACTCCATTGATTGTGACTAGAGGGATCAAGGGGTAGGGGCTCCTCAAGAGGTGGCTGGGGTCAGGATCACCCGGAATGTGACGATGTTTTGTGTTTGGTCGACGAAGGTCATTGCCAGGCCTACGAAAATTATAAATGCATTCATCAGGCTCTCTTATGTGCCACAACTGTGGACAAATAGCAGATGTAATTATGATTTCTAAACCAGGGAAGCCCAAGAAGAACCCGCATCATACAGGTCCATCTCACTCTTGCCTGTATTATCAAAATTATACAAAAAGCTTTATGAGAGATTGGTTCAGGTGTCTCTGAACGTAACCGACACCAAAAACCCCCATTCGGTTACGAAGCAAACATTCGACCATTGTTCACAGAAAGCTCTATTATTGAAAAAACCTCTTGAAGAGCAGAAAGTATGCTCTGTCCATTTCCCCGGCGTCATGCAAGCGTTTGACAAAGTTTGGCACGAAGCGCTCATAACTTTAAAAGATGCACCAGCAAAAGTACGCACAGCTCTTAAGATCTTATTCATCAGATGGATACTTCCGCATTAAACATGAAGATGCCTATCAGAACCCAAAATGGTCAGGCTGGAGTGCCACAGAGGAGTGTACTTGGCCAAGCTTGTATCTCTTCTACACCAGTGATCTACCTGAAAATGATGAAAACAACAGCAACATTTGCCGATGACACGGCAATGCTGGCTGTGGGAAATAACAATGAAGAGTCAATGTCAAACTCAATCTCTCAAATGAAGAATGGACAGCATGGTGGAGAATTAAAATCAATGAGGCCTACGGGTGCACTCCTCCGCTCGACGCAAGGCTCAGATGGAGGGCCCTCGTGAAAAGAAAAAAAACGCTGCAAATTTCTTACACAGGGGTCGGTTATCCTTGGACCAGGCGCATGGAGAATCATTTTCTTCAATATGGGGGAGAAATGGGAGAAAAGTGGGTGCGGCGGGTCCCAGACCCATTCCAATCGATTCAGGATCCAAAATTTAGTGGAAAATGATACCCCACACGCCCAGGTTCCAGAAATCTCGAAAAAACACTATTTAAAATGGGTATATATACCCAATTTGACCCATAACTTCTTTCAGTGGGCGCCAATCGTTCTGGGACCCATTTCATTTGATTCAGCGTCCAAAATTTAGTGGAAAATGATACCCCACTCACTAGACGCCCAAATCTCGAAAATCATTTTTCAAAAAACACATTTTGACCCCACCCCGCCCAAATTTGGTCCGATTGGGCTGAAAAGCTTGGAGGACCGTCCTAGGCCGGAACAGACCCCTGACCCAAATTTCAGGATTTTTAGAAAATTTTTACTACCAAAAACGGCGTACGGCGGACGGACATTGACCTTTTTTGATCTAGACAACATGAAACGTCCAGAAAAAAATTTTGAGCCGAATCGGAGAGGTTGACCATTTGCATGAAAACATAGGTTGATTATTCAAGGAATAACCTACCAAAAGGAAGAACTGACCCTCAAATTCAGGAAAATGTACTGGATAATGGGGCGACATCAAATTTGTCCGTCCACAAACAAGATGATCCTTAACAAGCAAGTCCAAAGCCAGTCTGGACTTGGGGAGTGCAGTTGTGGGGCTGCACCGCTCAAACAATCGATACATGATACTGAGATTCCAGAATACGGTAGTTAGGTGTATTACAATTGCTCCATGATACTTCAGAAACGACCGGCTACACCATGCCTACAAGTCGAGGCAGTAAACGGAACCATCAGGATTCAAGAGCTGCCCCTCTCCAAAGGCTAAAGAACATGTAATGAAGAGGCTGTTCGACTTCTTGATGTCAATGATCTCCTCAGAAGGCTTAAACGCGCGGAACCACACGAATTAGTTCGCTAATGCTAAGACAATTGAATCAGTTATTAGAATTTTATAAGCTAAGCAATGTACCATAGTGAAGAACGTAACTTAGTCATTATGTCACAAAAATATGACGACACGTCATAGTTTTCAACGAATTGATGATCTGTGAACATTACAAGAAATTAGCTTATGATCTCCCCACTTCAAGATTCGGAGAAACTTGAAAACATATTTTGGTAATGAACGCTCGTGCTCGATCCTTGGCTTTTGCTCACTCAAAGTCCAAAACGTCAACCACGTAATGGATGCATAAAGGATGGGAGAAGTTCCTTCTGGTTCAAAACATCGCATTTCTCATAGTACTACATCACCGCGCGTCCCTCATTGAGCTGATTTGTCTTCCTTCGGTCCATCTACTTAAATCCACTTTTAATAGAAAATCATAAATACTTATACAGCCATCACTTATTTTTTAGGCTCAATGAACCAAATTACACCAAAGACGAAGTGGAATCGCTTTTTGAGCAGCTCAAGGAGTTGGTTGGTGGCGAAGTGACGTCAGAGTCGATATCGATGGCTCATATGAAAGCTGTTGCTGAATCAGATGCTCTCCAAGCTGAAAAGTGGCATTTGACCATGGGCTGGACTTTTCTGAAATTCAAAACAGGTAACTGACACTAATTGCTCTAGTCCGAATGCTAATCGTACCTATTCCTCCAAGACAAATAAAAAGGTTCCCTAAGGAAACAGAATAAAAGTATTTCGGTATTGAAACCAGAGACTTAACGACTTCAAAACTGTTAAAACCTGTGTGAGGGTTGTGATTGAATAAAAACAGTTGGAGGATTACAAGAGAGAGCAGAGAGCAGCAGTTTCAGGGGGGAAGGGGGCTGAAGCACTGTTCTTATGACTAAATTTTGAGAAAAGCTCAGAATGATCTTCTCCTGGTTACTCGTTCCACTAGTGTGGACAAGTGGAAATAGGTTTTTCCCGTAGAGATAGGCAGGGCAAAATTTAGGGGGAAGCCCGGGTGGACAAAAGCGTTTGGCAATTTCGTGAACTGCGAACTTCTTTTTCCTGCTCCGTATATTGCAAAAATATAACCCATTTCGTGCCCACAACACTAATAATTGATAAACCGACTAGTTTGAAATGTGTTTCGTGAAGAAAAAACGTGGATTGTTAGTAAAATTCAAAACCAATAGGGTTTCACATGTGTACATCAATAATACTATCGAGCTCTATTACCTAGTTTATTCAATCGCTTGGTCATAAAAATCACTTGAAATCATGTTAAAACTAAAATAATGAAAAAATTTTTATTAAAACTCGGCCCTCTGGGCCTCGCCAGGGGGCAAGCCCCCTGGACCCCCGTCTGCTTTCCGCTTAGAGCCTACGGCTAAAATCCGATAAACATGGACCCATGTTTTAGCCGTCTGCAATCGGAATGTCTATTACGAATGTCTATACGAGGTGACTGATGACTCACTACTACCTTACAAGGAAGTAGGAAGGGTAATTTCTTCTTGTCTTATAAAACCCCGTGTGACAGGAGCGTCTGGGGGGAGTACCGAGCCGAGCGGCTTCGGCCATTTCCGGCCCTCCTCGGCTCAATATCACACACCATCGCAATTCTTCCCCTTTGGCGCTCGTTTCAAAAAAGCGTGCTCCCTCGTTCAACGTCAACAATTCTCTCTTTATCGGGGATTTTGGTAGAATAGGAACTTACTACCTACTAGCCTAAAAAAATTATTAGGAAAATGTGTTTCAGCAAACAAGCTAAAATTGGCTCACACAAATTTTGAACATATCTGTAACTCACCCAAAACACGTTTCCAGCAGTTCACATTAGTTTAAAAAAGATATGTAAGATATGTAACTATAAGGTCATTTGTAAAATGTGTATTATTGTTTATATGTATCTGTAGTTTCACCTATTTTCAGGCTCTACCCTTATAAGGCCCAAGACTGGTATCATGATGGAAGTCTTTTTGTAATGCAGGGCACTGGCTTAGATTTTTTAGTATCTCTTTCAATTCCAGTTTTCCAACTGAAAGAATCAGCGTGGTTGTCAAAATGCAATTCCTTGTTGGATAAACATACGCCATGAGCGCCAGATATGTGCTCAATGAGATCACCACGACAGGTCACTACGGAACTACACATATTACAATTCAATGAAACAGAAGTGTGCTGTTTCTGGCATCCTCGACTGCTTTGCTGGTGACGATCCAGATTAAACTGTTTGTCGGTGACATGGTTGCAGTTCTTGCACTTAGGCATCACAGGAACGGAATAATAACGAATAACTAAATTAAATGGAATAGTAAACACGGAATAGTTAACGAATAAACTAAAACACTAGAAGCGAACGAGAATGAACGGAATAACGAACAACGAAATAATTACGAATAAACTAAAACACGGAACTAGTAAATGGAATAGTAAACACGGAATAGTAAACAAATAAACTAAAACACTCGAAGCGAACGTGAATGGTGACGTTGTGAAGAAACTATAAGTTCGTTCATCTATGTTGTGAAGATTCAAGATAAGGGAGAGTTGATACAGAGAGGTTGGGCCGAGGAGGGGCCGGAAATGGCCGAGGTCGCTCGGCTCGGTACTCCCCCCAGACGCTCCTCCGTGTGACACTCCCGCGTCACCCTTCCGGCGTTCCCTTCCCGCGTCACCCTCTCGGCGAAACGGTTTTTGGTAGTTAGGTCATGGCTAAAACATGAGTCCATGTTAAAATGTTTGAGATGCGGTCTTTTTACCTCTAAAAATCTCGTTTCAATATTATGAAAGTCGGGTTTGCTGGAAATAAATGGGGAACCGCTACAACATTATTTGTCTTCGTCGTTTCCTTTCAATAATTAATTTATTGAAACCAATTATTTATTATTAAAAGAATGTGTTCGAGACATGAATGTTTCGTCGAATGTTTCCCTTCAATTCTACTAACCCAAACGCTAAGCTTGAATGAATACGTTGACACTTATGTGACTTGTGGTCTTGTTACAGAGAATTGTTGGACAAAGTCAAAATAATGGAAGAGTCTGAAGGTCAGTTGAGGCTCCCTGTTCGGCTGCAACCTCTTGTCGAGACAAGTGGCTCTGTCGAGCTGCTCCGCACTGAGATTGAGAGGCAGCAGAAAGTCATTGCCAGCTTGGAGTCCAAATTGTCCTCTGCCGAAACTCAGGTGATCTGAAATTGTTCCAATGAACGGCTATTGATAGGCCGTTCTGTGAATCCCACTTTGGATATTTGACTTTTCAGGCTCCAATATAATAATAATAACAGTAATAATTTGGACTAACAACGAAAAGAAGTGAGAACTGAGTACCTGCAGAGATCTTATAAGTGCACCGCTCCTCCAAAATATCTTAATTTTCGGTCAGGGTAATTGACCCTGAAATATTGAAGCACTTCTAATCAACATCAGCGTTGGTTTTTGAGATTTTTTAAATAATATTAACCTGAAAGGTATACCCTTGGGTCAAAAACTGGCAGATTCGGCCTTCATTGATTACTGATGGGCAAATCGACGTTAAAACCCAGATATACACGTTCGTTATCTTGGTTTTGAAAATTACCCTACCAATGCCAGCATAATATGTCACACAAGGACAAGTAGATAAGTGAGAAGGGCTTTTGTCATGAGAATATTGTATTTTGATAATGGTGAACAGCGATAGTACCTCTCAGAACTCCAAGCTTTTATTCATTTTTTTATTTTAACAAAGACTCACATTTTGAGTAGAATCTGGTAGGTATAATTTAATATAAATAGTATCTTTAAAAATTAGAAATGCGCTTAGACCCTATTTTAGAGTTTTTCTTCAAGAGTCAGCGCAATGTGCAATATTCACGGCAGGGTCTAGAGGAAGAAGTATGTGTACGAATTCTGTGTTGAGCGAGAAGAACGCCATTTGGTTAGTATTGCAGTATGGTAGAAGAGTCAAGTCGATTAAGCCTGGAATAAGGGCATCTTCCCAGTTCATTCGGTATACTGCATTTGTGATTATGTGCGGTATTGGGTGCATTTGAATTCACAAGACCAACTCTTTGTTGCAATTCTAGCTAGAAGACCTGCGAGATGAGAAGCAATTGATTAACCGACTCTGCGATACAAAGGAAAAGGAATTGGAAGAACTTAAAGAGAAATCATCCATTCTCACAGCACCGAACGAAGATAAGGAGGAAAACGAAGTGAGGAGTATTTAGGAACGCGCGCTTTCACCATACTGGGAAATCAATCGCCCAGGGAATATTTCCCTTAAAACAACTGTGGAATTTCTAGCTGTATGGACTGTTGCACCATCTTGCTGAAACCATGCGCTCACATTTCATAGCTGTTTAAGTTCATTAGCTTCTTCAATGTTCCATAGGCGAATCATGGAAAAAACTTGTTCTTCCATGGGCGAATGATATCCTGGTACGTTGACGGCAAAGGCGAATTGCTCAATCTACCACTGACAGGGCTACCAACTGAAACTTACAGCTTATCCCTGTCGTAGTCACATACTCATATCAGTTATTTGTTGAAATGACTAGTCACGTAGTCACATTTTTACCATTTCAGTGGAAGACTAGTCATTTCATCAAGAGCCTAGGCATTTAATGGAAAAGCCTCTTGATGAAGCGCCGGGAGGAATTTAGGCAGTTGCTCAAAAACCTCAAAAAGCTCGAAGCATGTTCTGTCATGTTTTTGACGGCAATGGACGTAAATGCAAAAATTTTGTCGCATGATCTTGGTAGTGGAGAATCCATTTGTAATCGCCATCTGGAGTTGACTGTAAATCTATTAGGTCAACCTGGCCGCGAGAATTGAATCCGTGGGTCGTAATTGGTTTAACTACAACCCCTTTTTTGTGGCACTGCCTTTTTGGTTGCATAAACTCTACAATCGCGAACAAATGCATTAATTGCAGGTCGCGGAACATTGAATTTGTCCTTAACAGCGTGATACATTTTGTCCCTTCCCCGTGTCCAGTCGCTTTGTGAACTTCATCCAATTTAGCATAGAGATACCACCTTCATAGGGTACCACAAACTGAATACTGTCTGATTCTTATTTAGGCTTAGCAATGACTTTTACTGTTTCATCTACCAGCAATAAGTCATACGTGCGCAGCAGGAAGTATTGCTGGTGCATTTTAGTGGTCTTTGCCATCTTAACATGTTGCAGTTCCTCAATTTTTTTTGTCCATGGTTTCATCGATGTAATACACGCCCAGCTCAGCAAAAAACGTTCACGTTGAGAACTCATGTTGAACTGATAGCAAGAACGATACTGAGGCCGACGGTGCTTCGAAAGTTGTCATCAAACCATGCGATAATTTGCCCGTTGCATAATGAATAACAATATGGGCAAACAGAGCGAAGGTGAAAACTCAGGGAAGGAAGATATTTTGTTTGATCACATGCCTAAACAGTGTCCGTCATTTTATGAAATGTCTAGCCACTTTATGAAACGCCGAGTCAGGCATTCGCTCAAATTACCATTTTTTGACTACTTTCCTAGGCATTTGATCAAATGTTAGAATTTGAGTATGTGACTGCGACATCCCCATACTTCCAGCATGCCCCCACTACTCACAATGTCATCTCAAAACTAGGGATGCTTCCCTGCCCCACTCCGTACTATACTACACCAAGGGTATCCTTCGTCTTTACTGCTGCCTCTAGTCTTCCACATCCTCTAGTATGCTAATTCAAAACTAGTTGACCCTTTCTTTCATCAGGATTGTGAACTTTTTACAGTTTCAATAAATCTGCTTTAAATGGAGATGTACCCCATTGCTCAACTTGTCAACTTCTTTGTTCGTTCAAGCTTACATCTTCCCCTCAGCCATACTGATTGATTGTGAAATTTCCCAACAAAGAGGGCGCACAATTATCGGATTAATTTTATTTACCAATAAATAACTGCCAACTGCATTTCCACCCCTTCTAATAAATTGACGCTGTAACGGAGATTTCAATTCCGCCTATTTTATATTTAGTCGTAGCTACATGTACATTCGGGTAGAGCGTCCCTAGGGCGTCACCTTCTTGTAAATTTTGCCCTACTTAGTATTCGTTGTTCTTACTCTCATTTCAGAACGTGGAAAGCGAAAAACTCCTCGGTGAATACGAAAAGGTCCTCAGCGAGCAACTGACCATCGAGCTGGAAAGTAAGCGGCAAGAGTTCCTCAAACTTCAATCACAACTAACTCTCGCAGAACAGGTACCTTCCTACTGCTGTTGTCCGTGATTTGCTGACGCTTAATACAAAAAGGATGACAGTGAAGTATCGAACGACTTACTTACAGGAACTTGAGAAAAAATTCAATCAAACTGCTGCGTACAGAAATATGAAAGCCATAATTGAGAAGAAAAACGAACAAGTCAAGGAGCTGAGGAAGCAACTCAACAACTTACAAAGGAATCCTCAAACCGAGGACAACGCTGGGGAAGATTGACTCAACTCAATATGATTTTCAATTCCTCCTTCTCTTACCTCAACCATGGTATAGCATTACGTTAATTACAACAGTATTTTGGTTTCTTATTCGGGTTCCTACACCTGTCTGTGGAGGTGGTGATGAAAGAGTTTCTAATTTCTAACTGATGATCAACCTTGTATTTACTTATCGCAGATCAATCATTCAAAGGTCCCTCCGGAATAGGGTTGCCAGATCTACTATAATTTAACCCAAAATACTACATTCATAGGACAAAGTAGCCAAATCTACGATCTTGTATAAAAGCATTCCCTCTATCTGATACAATGAGAATAGAACTACTGATGCTAGAAGAGGACCCAATAAAAGAGCAGACGGAAATCCTGTCTGTTTTTCACCTGCTTCATGTTTTTAAAAAACTTTTCTTGTCCATTGAGGGAAACGAAATTTCAATCCTGGATACTCATTCAATAATGACCAAATTGAAACGTGAATTTGTACCTCGCAAGGGTGATTCCTTCTTTGGTTTTGAAACCAAAAAGAGGATTGTCAAACTTACAAAATCTGATGCCTCTGCGGCTGACGATCTAAATAATTTTTTAAGATTTTCGCCATTTTCATTTAAAAAATACTTTGTTACCTGGAAAAATGGCTCTATTTTTTAGAAGATATTATCTGTGTGGCTTAACAAGTTAGGTCCGAATTCTGAAGTTAATTTTGATATTTTTGATAGAAAAATGGGCTATTCAAGAATAATTGATTATATATATTCCGATGTTGGTACCGTGCGTGAAATACATAAAAAACTGATCAACCTTATTGGTTTCGCTGCCAATAATTTGGGAAAATGATCAATATTCATTTTTATGGGAAGGGGCTTGATTCAATTTTAACAAAAATATTCAATATTGACTGAATATAATGTAGATATCGAGGTTTAGATAGGCTAGGTACTATATTTTTCAAGGAAAAAGCTAGTTTTTCTCGGTTTTGGCCAAAATAAACTATATTTGAAAAGGTCAAGCCTACTCCTAAATTAATTGATTTCATGACTCTGAATGAGTGACGTGGAATCAAATAGAGTGCAGTAGGTGTCCTAGGCTACTTCTACTTCACAGTAATGCCGCCAGGGGGAGCTAACAACGCCTATACGAAGTTTTGTATGCGTAATTCCTACAAAAACAGGCTTTTTGATGGCTGGACAGACAGACAGGCTATGATCATTTTGCTAAATTTTGAGGGATCTCTTGTCAGACCCCTAACAACCACACCAATGATTCAAGTAACTAGTTCCATATGAAATGCCCACTGGTAGGCTAATGCGATGAAGAGATTGGAAAATGGAGCAGATACACAACTTTTCCCAGAATTTACAACGGCTTGATATAACGAATGCACGGTTTAGAGACCAGAACTATTTTTTGTATTAAATTGTACACACACAATTTCTTAGGCATTTTCTCAAGGATTCCCCCAGTTCACGTCTCTTAAGTCTTCAAGCAATGCTTGACATTGCTGGTGGTACTGGGAGGAAGATATCACTCTGATCATCTCATATTTGACCGATGCATTATAAAATGCCGGAGTACACGGCCATTGAAGAGGGGGGCATTCTGAAGGAGTATTAAGCTCAAATAATCGTTTATGATACATAATCACCTTATTCACTCGCAAAGAAGCCCTCTAAATCAACATCTTTTTCAGCCAATACAGTGGGAACTTGTGTTTCCCTACTCGTTATTCACACTTACATACGTTACTGTTGGAATAAAACCCTGAGATTCCTCGCATTCTGACCCACCCCTAGAGTATGTTTGAATCAAAGTAGATGAGAAGACAAGAATGGCAAGAATCTACGTCATTTAGCAATGCAGTAACATCTTCCAACGCAACCCACAATCTTCCTGCTTCGTCCTGGGCATCTGAAATTCAGCGGACTGCAAACTACCGACGATCATTGAATGAAACGATAATTAGCCAATATTGACAGGATGGATTTGTCCTTTCCTCATTCTCGTTCAATGGCCGTGTACTGTATAAAAGCTGTCCGAGCGCTTCCACATCTTATTGCAATTCTGGGCGGAAGGAATGATGAAGGTAAATGAAAATAGTTTTGTACCGGTATGCTAAAATCATGACAGTTACATGTTAACGAGTAAGAACACTCAGTTATTTTGGCCGTTGTAGTGGTTTTGCCTAAAAAATCACTTATTATCCTATAAATAATATCGAATAAAGAATCTCTGACCCGTGTTCAAATTCTCTTTAATTAGTGTGAATACAGCGGGTGACAATCAACCAGAACTACAAGAGAACATTGGAATTGAAAACATAAAATCAAAGTAACAGAGCATGCTAGCGATCAGGAAACACTGAGCTGCAGTAAAACAAATTTCTTCTCATAATTTATACAAATATACATTGTACTAGTGAAATCATTCGAAATTTTAGTCTTTGTATTTAGGAGCAGGGGATCTCAAGTTTGTGTAGTCCAAATTAGGAGAATAGAACTGTAAAAGAGGCAGAAAGATAATTGTTAGACCAGAAAATCCAACGTGGCGTTATCCACGCCAGTTTTCTCATAATTATTCATTATTGTATGAATAGTCAGAAAACAATATTTTTCTTTCAGATATTATTCCAAGCGAGTAGCTTACTTTGTATTGTTTGCCGTCGTACTCTTCCCAAGGATTCTGGTCGCCTTTCTTGTTCCAAGCGACTTCGGGGCTTTTGGTCGCCAGTCGAAACACGTAGTAGGCGCAACCGGCCATTCCAATACCAACGCAGGCGAAGAGCGGGATCAGCTGAAATTCAAAAGGAAGCGTGTCAAGTCTTACTCGACCAGAGGACATAAAATATGGCATTGTGGCAAATAGAGTCAATTTTGGTGTTTAAACTCCACGTGCCATTTCAAAGGATGGCCAAAGCGTACAGCAGCACTCATATACTGATTTATCATGTGATGTCACAAACAATAAAGCATTGTTCTGGTGAAACAAATACTGTGATGCAGTGAAAGTTAGTTCTGTAGAAAACCAACAGGAATAGTACATGCCCTCAGAAAACAATCTTGGGCTCTGACGGACAATATGAGAACTACTATTCCACCCACCAGCAAAAGCCTGGCCAAGAGTTTGTTGTTGAGCAATTTGGTAGGCAGCCATCCCATGCGTTTCTGTGACATTCCCCCCAGTGTCATTGGTGTGGTGTTTCTACCAGTATTTTTCGAATCAGCCATTTTCAAAGAGTTGCCTGAAAGGAGGTTTCTGGGATAGGGATAGGACATCGAAGGGGAAACATCGATGTTACCATCGATATTGCATATCAATGGCTATCAAACATTGGCCTCACCATCGATGTTAGCCACCATCCAACATTAACATAATTCGTTTTTGGTAGTCAATATTTGGGACGGGAAACTATCGATAGCTTCCTGCAAGTTTAAGAGAACCAAACAGACCAAAATCTTGTTCCTAAGATGTTTAACGTTCTAGTTGGAATTTCTTGTTTAAATCGGAGATTTTCTTGTTCAATTGGACATTTTTTTAAAATCTGATCCTATCAATAGTCATGATCATATTATCGATAGCGGGCGATTATAAAGGATATATGGAAATGAAACGTACCGACAGTAAAATATCACTCTTGCCATTTTATCCGTGGCATTAAAAACCATAGAAATAACAAATTGAGAGAAGAAAAATCATGTGCATTTGTATGCTTAATCAACATTTAAGTTTCATCAAATAAATAATTTAATTGGTTCATTTAATTAATTTAACCATAAATATTATGATTGCTTCCAGATCATAACTATTGAATCTGGGGGAAAGAAAATCTGCAAATTCTTACACACGGGTTGGTTATTCCTCGAATGGGGGAAACAGGGGGTGTGGCGGGTCCCAGACCCATTCCAATCGATTCAGCGTCCAAAATTTAGTGGAAAATGATACCCCACACGCCTAGGTACCAGAAATCCCGGAAACACATAATCAAATTGGGTAATAAATACCCAATTTGACCCATAACTTCTTCCAGTGGGTGCCAATTGTTCTGGGACCGACTTCATTGGATTCAGCGTCCAAAATTTAGTGGAAAATGACACCCCACTCGCCTAAATCACCCAAAATCTGGAAAATCCATTTTTCAAAAAACCCCTACCCCCTCCAAATTTGGTCCGATCGGGCTGAAAAGTTTCGAGGACCCATCTCGGCTGGGAACAGACCCCTGACCCAAATTTCAGATTTTTAGAAAATTTTCTACAACCAAAACGGCGTGGACAATGGACGGCGGACGGCGTACGGACATTGACCTTTTTTGATCAGGACATCATGAAACGTCCAGAAAAAAATTTTGAGCCGAATCGGAGAGGTTGACCATTATCATGAAAACATAGGTTGATTATTCAAGGAATAACCAACCAAAAAACACCGATGCTCTGAAACGTCGATTATTTTAACATCGATGATCGATAGTATCGAAACCTGTACCATTAATCCTGTCAAATCGACCATCGATCGTAAAACATCAATGTTTCGATACTATCGACTATCGATGGCTATCCATATTCTGGGGCTATCATTCTCATTTGAAAATAAAGAAGAAGATGATTCTGAGAAAAACAAATTTAAAGATTATAGGATTTGCAGGGGCTGGAATGCTATTAAAATCGTTCATTTCTATTACCTAAAATTTTCAAGTAAAAATTCACAATTTTTGTTATTGAAACAACAAAATTGAAAACTTGGTTTGGACAAAAACCATTTTTCCTTCGAAATTCCTTCCCAACCAGCACATCTTCACATTCACTGTCGTCCGTAACACCAGTTAGGGCTACAATGTCTGTGTGTGTCTTGTGAATCAGGAGTTATGATGCCAACAGTGCGTGCATGTGTACACACATCTGTTTTCTGTGGTTCATCAGATGGCAAGCTAGTTTTGCTAGATTCCTCCTTCTCTAGGAATTCAACTGACTGTGATGTAGGTTGATGATTGGTGGGAGAGATGACTGAGATTTCAGTTGTGGTCAGTTCATTCTGTGGTTTGAGTGTTGGACTGGTTTGAGTCGATTCTAGTTGTTTAATATCATCATCCACATCCTTATTCACACCACTAACAGTACCTACCTACATCTTCCTTATCAGAGGTCTTCAATACCTCATCCATCTTCCTTTCTGGTTCAGACATGGCAGCTTTGGTTGTCAATTTTTCATCAGGAATAGTATAGTCTGGTTGTGGTTGTGCTACAATGTCTGGAGAATCAGGAGTTATGGTGCTCTACACACGCCTGACTGAATTGTAGGTTGATGTTTGGTGGGAGAGATGAGTGATGTTTCAGTTGGAGTCACTCTGTAGTTTGAGTGTTGGACTGAGTTGAGTCAATTCCAATGGTTTCATATCATCAACCACATCTTTTTGCTCTTTACTAACAGTACCTACTTCAGCCTTATCAGAGGGCTTCATTACCTCATCCATCTTCTTTTCTGGTTCAGACATGGCAGCTTTGCTTGTAGATTTTTCTTCAGCTGCTACAATGTCTGTGTTTGTTTTGTGAATCAGGAGTTGCTCTACACACGCCTGATTGAATTGTAGGTCACAAATATCTCGAATTTATCGTATGAAACTTTATTTTCGGGGTGACGTTCTGGGTAGATCTTATGCAATTTCGCTATATTTAGCTCTGCGTCCTCGACCAGAGGTAGGACTTTCTCGTAGTCCAACGACCATAGCGTACCAGAATGGCAAAGGCCTTAATTTCTTAAATTCTAAAACTATTCCACTTGAGTATATTTCTGCTACGGCAGTGTTTAAATTAATGTACTTAGTTCCACAGGTTAATACCTGGAACCCAGAGCCTGCGAGTAGCAACCTGCAGCTGTTCTGTTGCAACGACATGAAGTAGGACCCTTATGCAGTATCAATAAAACTTACGACTGCAAAACGTGCAATTGGATTGTAGTCTCAGGTGAGACACCCATGGCTCGAGCAGTTCGGCCAGGTAACCCAAGACTCTACCTGATAAGTTTACAGTATTGACAACCAGGATATGTTATACGCAGTATCGTCGTTATTAGGATTGCACGAACAAAAAAAATATATTCGCTCGAGGAAAAAATAAAACGATTCCCAGAGCTGTGCACGTATACCTACCAATGAGTAACCTTCAAGAGGACATCAGACGGGCTCTACTGAGTGACGAACTTGCGAAATTAGAGACAAAAATTTGGAATTTATTCTTACCGCGTTGTGCTTCCTCAAGCTGGCCAAAGTCAACCCTGGCATCACCATGATTCTGGATTTCTTGCAGCAAACGGGCGACGAAAAAATTTTACTTTGACGATCTCAGTTTAGTGAAAATTCGATGATCAGCTGATCAACAGTGTGGCCAACAGAACAGACAACTTGCGACAAATTTAAAACAAGGCTGTCCCGTGAAGCTTACAGCCGTGTCCTTACACACTTCTGTGTCCACGAGACGCCTTTGTGACGTCACAACTAAAATCGGGCCATCATCGAAATGTACCAAAGCAGCTTGTTCTAACCGCGCTTTGTGATTTTGGTTGGTCATTCCTTGAATAATCAACCTGTTTTCATGCGAAAGGTGAATCTCTCCGATTCGGCCCAAATTTTTTTTCTGGGCGTTTCAAGGTTTCTAGATCAAAAAAGTGAATACGGACATTCTATGTCCGTTCGCTGTCCACCGTCCACGCCGACATTGGTAGGTTGGTCCTCGAAACTTGTCAGCCCGATCAGACCAAATTAAGGAGGGTAGGGGGTTAGGGGTCAAATGTGTTTTTCGAAAAATGGATTTTCGAGATTTTTGGTGATATAGGCGTGTGAGGTATCATTTTCCTGAAGAATTTCTCCTCCTTCAAGAATTTCCTGAAGAGAGGAGTAAGGATTGCTATATTTATATTGATGTTGTAAAATAATAAATAAACGCATTTAAAGAAAAAAATCCTATTAGGGGATTTTTCCCAAACCTTGCCCACCAAGGCAACCAGGTCGATTTTGAAATAGATCTTCTTAAACCTTCTCGATAAACCGTGATCAACTGAAATCTAGAACGCTTATAGCATTCGCACTTTGAGTTGAAAAAAACGAAAAAAAAAAAAAAAACCTTTCACGAATTGAATTAGACTTTTCGCAAAATGAAGTAATTAGAATTTCATAAAATTCTTGCCCCCCTACTCTCCGATGTTGAACCCCCTGGAAAAAGCCTTTTCCGAAATAAAAAATCATGCAAGAGGTCTTCTAGGCATCCAAAGAGAACACCATATTCCAGACGTAATCACAGAAAGTGTTCAATCCATCACGCCACAAGATTGTGCAAACTACGTGATAGATATGTTTCGACTGCTCCCAACTGCTGCTCTAGAACGACCTCTCCATTAACTGTTGCCTGTTTGTATTGATTTTTTGTTTGACATTTGTATTAATTTTCTGTACCGTTTTGTATTTTCTGTACACCATTAAATGGCACAAATTTTGTGCCGATTCAATTCGCGAAAGGTTTAACTCAAAGTGCGAATGCCATACTCACTGTTTATCATTCTTCTTGTAATAATAGGGTTCGCCTGTTCCTACCAGATGAACACCGTTCTCCGTTTCCTACAAAAATACCTGACCATTTCAAAAGAACTGTTGTTTTTTATTTATTCAATTTTTCTTCCTCCACTTCAAAAGTTCGGAATTGCTCGTGAAAAGAGCTCGTTTTCTACGTTCACTCACCGGGTATACAATCAATGACCAACGCAGATATGTACATACTTAAATAATGTATATAATTTCAAAACTGAGTAACTACATTCACAGGAACAGGTACTTATAAAGTTTCTAGTTCGCGAAATCGCAACATACGAACAGAACCGGAGACGATATTGTATAAAAATTGAGACGAGAGCCCACAGACTGGGAGTGAGCTCTGCGCCGCCGTTACCAGACTACACAAGTAGTAACACGACTGTAGTCAAGTAATCAGGTTCTGAGCGCGCTCTTGACTAGACCACGAGATAAAAACCGGTTTAGCGCGCCAAGTGACACCTCCGTCGTTCTTCGCGAGCGCGTTTTGAAGGGCTCACGCGACAATCTCTTCCTCTTCCTCTTCTTCTGGAGCAGGTTCAGTTTCATCTTGAGCCTCCGCCGCCGCTTTCTCTTCCTTAGCGCACGACTCCACTTCCTTCGGTCCGCCGCATGACGCCTCCGGAACGGCCTCTTCCTCTTCGACGGTCACTTCTTCAGTCTCTTCCTCGGGCGCTTCTTGGACGCTCCTTTTGACTGGTTTCTCTTTTTGGACCACTTCTTCGGCGGGCTTTACTGTTTTTGATTTCTTGTTCTTGTTATTTCGGCTCTCAACAATGGGTTCTTTCTGGTTCTTACCACTTTTGCCGGCGTTTTTCTTGTTTTTGTTGGCTTCCTGGATCGGCTGCTTCTTTCCATTCTGCGCTTTCACGGTCTTCTTGTCTGCTTTGTTTTCTTGCTTCTTCCCAGTGGCCTTCACTTCCACAACTTCTGGCTCTGTTGATTTATCTTCTTTGGTTTCGACAGCCAATTCCTCTTGTTTCGTATCTCTTTTGACTTTTTTATTCTTCTGTTCGACGACAGGTTTCCCTTTCTGGTCCTTTTGGTGCTTCTTGTTGTATTTCCCATCGCCTTGCGACTTACTGGAAACAAATGGATATTATTTAGAATACAATTTTAAAAACGCAGAAAATTCTTATACATGGGTTGGTAATTCCTTGGACCAGGTGCATGGATACTAATTTCTTCAACATGGAGAAAATGGGGGAATCAGTGGGTGTGGTGGGTCCCGGACCCATTCCAATTGATTCAGGGTCCAAAGTTTAGTGGAAAATGATACCTTACACACCTAGATTGCAAAAAATCTCAAAAATCCATTTTTCTAAATACACATTATGACCCCTACTCTACCCAAATTTATTCTGATCGGGTTGAAAAGTTTTGAGGACCAACTAGAGCCGGAAACGGGTCCCTGACCAAAATTTCAGATTTTTAGAAAATTGTCTACTACCTAAGTCGACGTAGACGGCGGACGGATATTTGTTAATTTTGATACAGACACCTTGAAATGTCTAGAAATTTTTTTTGATTATTCAAAGAATAACCAACCAAACACGAAGATTAAGAACTTTTATTTCCGTCACCAAAAACGAACGTACATTGGTTTTTAAGAATAACCACCTCCTGACTAGAATGTTATCATCAGACTTAAATTCAAGCATTGAAACCTTTAAATTTCGTAAGATCCCGTCAACAAATCACGAAT
>CM034000.1:6098686-6136933 GCA_019603395.1 Cyrtorhinus lividipennis
CTCCACAAATATTTACTATTATCACTTGTTCTCGACGGTGCAGAGCCTTTATAAATGTATAAGGAGATAACGTGAGCTCGAAAGATTTGGTGGCACCTATTCAATTTCAGATTGTGTAACCAAGTTCCTCTTACTTCTTGATCATCCAATGTAGCTCCTGGATACTATTGATTGTTCTTGGCGAGTTTACCGAAGCAGTTGATGATGTCCATCACAGTTTTGGAATTTGGATTAAATTTCATGTTCACATATTCTTATCTCAGGTTAAAATTTGCGTCCAAGTGATAGCGGGGTCCATTGCTTGGTCCATTGACGAAGCATCTCTCTTGGGTCATCTTCTTGCCTCTCCATTGTCGGTGTGTCCTATAATGTTAATAAGCAGGTACAGTAATTAGGTAGGTAGATAGTGTCACATAATTCTTCATCTGCTTGAGTTCTTCCCTGGTGTAGTTGTGACTGTTCTGATGTCTGGGTCAAACAAGTGCCAACAATCTGCTGACCTCAACTACATTTCAAAGAACGCCGCGCCAGAGGGAGTAGTCCTGTGTTTCATCGAACTTCTGACATCCAGGGCGTAGAATATACTCTTTGGTCTTCTCCAGATGGAATAATTGCAACCACGTTTCTTCTCTGGGTTCTTGAGTTACACTCTCAGTTTACTTGTCAAGATCCAATCTCTGAATTCTTCTAAGGAGAAGTAAGTAAGGTCTAGGAACTTACCCAGTCTTCCTAGTGGCAGCCGTCCTTCGGCTGTATTGTCCATGAGCGCACTAAATTCTGGTCACATCCTTACCACTTCCTGCGTGAACCTGTTCATCACCTTCTGCCTGAACTTAGCTTGTCTTGCCTGAATTTAGCTTCTCTTGCCTGAATCGTCTTGCTATCCATCATGACTTTCCTGCAAAACTACACAGAGCTATTAACCTCTATGTTTAATTCATGTTTATCTTCACCCACACAAATTAGTCACATTTCCTAGAACACAGCACTTTATTAATGTTCCACTCTTACACTATATTGACTTAACTGGCATCCTTCTGAGGATCATCATACATGTCTTATCCTACATCCCCTTTGGTTCCTCATCTTCCTCAGAATTATTTTAAGAACATGCTTTCTTAACTGCAGTTGTTTGACTTTTTGTGATAGTGCAAATATTTCCTCTGAGGATGCTCTCCACATCCATGAATGTGATATTATTCATTCATGATTCCAAGTTGATTTAATTCGGTTAGTTTCTTACTTTTGGGTTGATTGATCAACCATTTTTTCCACGTTCTCATGAGTTTGGTACTTGGGAATTCATTTATTTTTACGTTTTACGTCCGTCCCTTATTGATCTGGCTATGCTCTTGCCCCAGGAAGGCATTGAGACCATTCACCTTGCACTAAGTAGAGCATAAATATCTCAGTGGCCAAACTGTATATTTTTCTCAGAATCGTGCAATTAATAATGGTTCCCAAAGCTGCCCTAGTTAGATGTGAGTTTACATCATTGCGTGATTGCCAGACTAAGACTTGAGCCAGACGTGCAACTTGCTCCTAACGATTTCATTTCTGTGTATTTACACTTTAAAATTCTGACTCCAGATTCGCCATTGGTCTTACATTGCTTACAGTGAGTACCGGCTAGTTAGCTCTGTTCCCCATCTGCAATCAAGACTCGTCGCGTCTCTGGAATATCATATTTACTCACACATCCTTCCCTTTCCAAAACATGAGAACAAAACCTATCGCCTTCGGTGAATTCATGAAAGATGCCACTACAGCAAGAAGGGACTGCGGACAGGATTGATACCGTGTGAGCCACCGTTTCCCCGGCATTTTTCAATTTGGTTTCTGCGCGAGTTTTCAAAGTAGACCAGTCTGATACCTCTTCCCCGTAAGTACAGCGATTTGATTTGAGGTATCCACTTTGTCCACCCCCGGTGACTGCACTTCAACGGTACGCACGAGTACCAGTGTACCTTCGTTATCCCAGGTACGGCCACTTGGACGGGGGCACTCCGACCCTAAACCCTAAGCTTGCTGGACTACCTTTTTCAGGGCAAGTCGGACAAATTACATGATCCCTCGGAGACCGCGTCGCTTTTTTTTTTTTGGGTTACCTTGGGACTCATCCAGATCATACCTCTCACGAGACCCTTGACTTGTATAATCACTACCTACTTACAGTGATCATGTTTTTACAGGAGTCAATTCAATTAGTTTTGCATTCGACATTGGCAGCGTATTAGTAAATTGCATATTTACAAATAAATATATTTCATTTTGGATAGCTTGGGAATTCCTTGCACATTTTTCGATGCGTTCTATTCCTTCTGACATTAACTTTCCTCTTCTCCCTGTAAGCACAGACAACCAGAACAAACACAAATTCAAAAGGTACAAATTTAGTTAGTAAATATTGCAGAGATCCCATAGCAGCGTCCTGTCTTTGCGTCGTCGTGCCTTGTCAATTTTTATTCCCTGAAATCCGAACGAATCAGACACAGCGCTTGCCAACCGAATGTAGGGGGCTTCATGCATTGAAACATAAACATGCCTTCAACTCTACTTTCACTTAGATTACACAAGTCAAGAATCTATTAACTACTAATCTTACTCAAACTCTCTTGTTTTGGCCAGCTTTCGTCATCCCATAGCGTCTTACCCCCGACTAATTTTCCTTCGTTCATATTAATTTTTATGGGACGTTTCATTCATTTGTTAGTGGAACAGCTCTTGCACTAGTTAGAATCATAGATTAGAGTTCATGTAATCTTCGGCTAGAATCCTACGTGACCGAGTCCACTAACATTCATCGTACATAAGCAGTTCCCGTGGAACCACAATGGGGATTTTCTTGACTACCATGGATTTATGTCGCGTCTTTCCTACTCCACGAAACGCCACCCTAGGTTCGCTCAATCTTACCCCAATTTTAGTATTTGCTGTGTTCTAGTACTTCACTTCGAACCGACGTCTCGTCTCGGATATCGTTCATTCTTCTCGGTCACGTCCCTTCTTACGACGATTTAAACTATTACAAAATTCAAAGCCTTAATTCTCTACTCACGAAAGCTGCCGGGTACAACTGAGCGGGGTGAAACTCATAAACCCACAATCTCACTGAACTCCAGCGAATATTGACGCTGCAAAAATGATCGGACGCTTCCCAAGGACTTCCCTTTGAGTGGAAGTGAATTTATAACCGCCTAAGCGATGTATACATAACGCGATATTGGTTTAACTACTACTAATTCAATTAAATGGAACCTGGGGAAGATGATAGGATAGAATTGATATACTTGTATTCTCGTTAAATACGTCTCACCTCGAAAGAAGATATAAAACACTTTTATAGCCAAGCACCAAAGTCAATATAGGAATATGGCCGAAACCGAACCACGCAACACCTGGAGGTTACAACCTCTTCCACGACAGCAGCACTCAACAGAGACCTCCCTAGTTCTACTGTAGATGACGCTCGTGTATAATGTCACTTAGCTAAGAGGGGAATGTCAAGGATTGGGTAGTTGTCCTCAAACCTTAACATTATCAATAACACTCGTCCTGCCCATTCATAACGCTTGAAGTCACAGTGAATCATCGAAACAAGAATATCAGAATTGATATTTTATCGTCTTATCTCAGAACATCCTCAAAAAATGGATGACATTTCTGGAATTTTATAATAATATTCTGTGCGGTCATTTATAATTGGCCCTTTTCAGGTATTTTGGTTTTAATTCCTTGAATAATCAACCTATGTTTTCATGAAAAAAGTCAATCTCTGATTCGCAAAAAAAAAAAAAAAAAAAAAAAGTTTTTTATGGGTCTTTTAGGGTGTCTAGATCAAAACAAGCAAAAATCTGAAATTTTGGACAGAAACCCGTTTCCTTGGAATGTTTCAGCCCGATCAGACCGAAGAAGGGAAGGAGGGGGGTCAAAATGTGTATTTCGAAATACGCATTTTCGGCGATCTAGGCGTGTGGGATTATAAAGCGCATTGTTCATAAGGGCCGTTATATTCATTTCGCATTGAAATTTTTCTGTAATGAGTTTGGAGCAGAATTAACCTTCGTTAATGAAAAATTTGCCGAATTTGTTAATGTTTCAATATTTATTAGAAGATCCTTCAATTCCAATTTTGTTTTTCATGTTCATTCAATTTGCTAAGTCAAAAATGGGTAATGGAAGAACCGAATGAAGCAATTTTAAAAAAAAATCGATATATTGAACATTGTTATTCTAAAAATACATTGAATTTGTAATTTGATATATTGTGGACAAATATCGATGCGTTTCAAAATGTGTATTGTGAAAAACGGATTTTTGAGATTTTCGGCGATTTAAGCGTGTGGGGTATCATTTTTGACTAAATTTTGGACGTTAAATCCAATGAGACGGATCCTGGAACGATTGGCGCCCACCGGAAGAAGTTATGGGTCAAAATGGGTATCTATCTACCCATTTCGAATGTGGATTTTGGCGATTTCTGGTGCCTAGGCGTGTGGGGTACCATTTTCCACTAAATTTTGGACCCTGAATCGATAGGAATGGGTCAGGGACTCCCCAGACCCACTTTTATGCCCATTTTCCCCATGCTTCTGGCCCGAGAAATAACCAACCCCTGTGCTTTGCTATTGATAAACAGCGTGTGAAAATGTGGAAAATTGTTCCTTTCTAATTTAAAATTTAACGAGGATCTCGCTCATATATATATGTCTTCTTTATACCAGAAGCCAACAGTCCAAATCCTCAATATACCTCTTCATTCATCTTCATCTTCAACGAGTCAGGCTTGAAGTCTTCGATTTCTTCCATGACATTGTGATTGTGAATTCGATCTGAGATTTTCGGCAATCTGGGCGGGTAGGGTATCATATTCTAGTACATTTTAGACGTTGGATCGATTGGAATGGGTTTGGGATACGCCTCACTCACTGTCCCCCCATTTTCCCCATGTTTGAGATTTTGGTCGAGACTATTGGTGCCCACCGGAAGAGGTTATGGGTCAAAATGGGTATCTATCTACCTATTTTGAATGTGGGTTTTTGAGATTTCTGGTACCTAGGCGTGTGGGGTATCGTTTTTCACTGAATTTTGGACGCTGAATTTATTGAGATGAGTCCTCATGCTCCTTGTCCGAGGAATAACCTTCCCTTGTGAATGAATTTGCATCATTTTATACGTTGATTTATGCTCTGGGTGACGCAGAATCGACGTTTTACTGTTTGGAATTCCTACGAATCAGGTAAATAACCGAAGGGTTTGTGGACACCGATTGGGGTTGAACCGATTGGTGCACCACCCAGGTTACCCTGGCATTTTTCGACAAGGGCAGTTTCACAAGTACGACTTCCCTGTCCTTTTACGTCGGATGTTTGAGCCGATTCTACCACATAGGCTTCCCGCGGGCGCCTTTAAGCCTCATGAATCTTCATGGTGGGAAATGGATGGGAGCATTTATATGTAAAACTTGGTAAGTGGCGAGGAGAGACGACGCCCGTGTAATTGTGTGGGGACCTTGCCGCTTTTCGACTGAAGAGTGGCGTAGTGGTGGGGGTGAGGAGGGGGTGTGACAGATCGGAGTTGAACACCCCCGGCATCCACCTAGTTAGGGTAAAGTTCGGGCTGGAGGTTCCCAACGCGTAACTGCTAACTCGTGTCAAGGAGTTGAAGTACTAACATCTACTCAGAGTAGGTAAGGAAGGCACCAAACAGACGAGGAGTCTTAAGTGATACACATGCTGAGCTCACCAAAAAGGAAGTGTACACCTAAAACTCGAGCTGGAAGATCGCTGGCTCACCATAAGGACCTTCCTTGCCTCACATTTATCATTAAGCGCTTCTTTCAAGCCGCATTTAGACTGAAGTATGCTGTTCAGTAGAAAGATTCATCAACATTAATAACCTACAATACAAGAACTGATACATAACTACAACGTCAAAAAAATCTGCAAATTCTTACACACGGGTTGGTTATTCCTCGAATGGGGGAAACAGTGGGTGTGGCGGGTCCCAGACCCATTCCAATCGATTCAGGGTCCAAAATTTAGTGGAATATGATACCCCACACGCCTTGGCACCAGAAATCCTGACACATACAAAATGGGTGGATACATACCCATTTTGACCCATAACTTCTTCCGGTGGGTGCCAATCGTTCTGGGACCCGTTTCATTGGATTCAGCGTCCAAAATTTAGTGGAAAATGACACCCTACTCGCCTAGATCGCCCAAAATCTCGAAAATCCATTTTTCAAAAAACACATTTTGACCCCTCCCCCCCCCCCCCCAAATTTGGTCCGATCGGGCTGAAAAGTTTCGAGGACCCGTCTCGGCCGGGAACAGACCCCTGACCCAAATTTCAGATTTTTAGAAAATTTTCTACTACCGAAAACGGCGCGGACAATGGACGGCGTACGGCGTACGGCGGACGGACATTGACCTTTTTTGATCTAGACACCATGAACGTCCGGAATAAAATTTTGAGCCGAATCGGAGAGGTTGACCTTTTGCATGAAAACATAGGTAATTGATGCAAGAGATAACCAACCAAAAATGTCGCCACTTTAAATTAGATTTTTTCCAATTTCTGTAATAAGGGCATGAGGCTACAATTTTGTAGTGCAACTCATCCCTACAGACACTTTAGGGATATTTTGGAAATTTGAGTCAGAGGTCCGTTCCTGGCTCTAGTTGGTCCTCGAAAAATTTTCAGCCCGATTGGACCAAATTTGGGAGGGGTAGGAGTCAAAATGTGTATATGTGTATTTCGAAATATGGATTTCCGAGATTTCTGGTACCTAAGCGTGTGGGGTATCATTTTCCACTAAATTTTGGACTCTGAATTGATTGGAATGGGTCTGTTTCCCCCATATTCCCCATTTTGAAGAAATGAGTCTCCATGCGCCTGGTCCGAAGAATATCCACCCGTGTGTAAGAATTTGCAGCTTTTTTAATCTTTAACATGGTTACTTGTACTCATTTTCTGTCACTAATGTTCCTTGCGCTCAAGCATGTGTTGTTCTTATAACCAATTCAGCTTCTAATTGAAAACATAAAAAGTTGCATTGCCTACAAAACAGATCAGCCTACAGAAAATCTGTACATGAGATAACTAAAGGAATACCGTAGGCTACACATATTTTGGCAGCAATGTGTGTTGGTTGTGGCGGGCAGTTACTAGGATTGCTGCAAATCAGGGTTAGTGCACCCACTGTTTGAGTGTTATTGTGTAGACTAGCAAGCAATAGGAGCCCTTCTACCCCTAATCCCCTCCCTTGTTGTGGAGCCAGCAGGCTCAGGCCAAGATGTTGACCAGGACCCTGTACAGGTTTGTGGGTCTCTCTAAGGCAGTCTATTGATTCTCTATATAAATGATATATGATGGATTTAGGGTGAACTGTCGTGGAGGGTTGAAAGTTTCCAAGGGTAGAAGGGTTGGTATCGTGATGACATTTCGCTTCATAAATCCATAGTGGGCGGATTTAAATAACCTCAGAGTTTTAAACTGAAACTAGTTAGTCTTAATAAACGAGTTCAACCCTCGCTTGGGATTTTTTCATACGATGCAGAACTAAAAAATACGCGAGGGTGAAACGAACGTCTCAGCCTTGAAATATGCTGCACAAAATGGAAATTCAGCACACTCCACGTTTTAGTTCAAGTTTTCATGTTGAAACCCATTCGTGGGCACGTGTGGGGGTCGGCTCCGGTTCGTTGGAGCTGAGAATTACCTACACATCGATGAACTTTTCAAGGACTACTGCGATTGGTTCGTATAGTTGCAGTTGATTGAAACTGTTGAGTTGATGAAACAAGCACTTCATCGCACGAACGTGGGACGGTAACGAACTGGGGCAACGGATCCGGCTAAGAGGGAAGGCGTTTTTCCTGATTGCTGTCCTCTCCCTGGGGCGGAAGATTACGAGTTCTTTCTCTAGCGAAAACCCTCCCCCTTCGTTTCAGCATTTATTTTCTTCCACAATGTAAGAAAAGATAGAAGTGAGGGAGGAGAACGGGAGGAAAGAGGAGACCTCGGAGATTGCAGGGGAATGAGGGAAGTCCTAGGGGTGCTGAATACTGCGGTTGTCCTGATTAAATCTTCAAAAATTTTGAAAGGTGGGAAAAAGCGCCAGCCAATTCCCTTTTGTGCTAGAGAAACTGAATTTTGAATCTTCTAGAAAGTGCGAACAATATGAAAACAAAATAAGGGTTTTGAGCACAGAGAGAATACTATTTGGTCCTTAAAATTCTTCAGCCAGATTCACACTAAAACCTGAATGAACTGTGCGCAAAATTTCACGTCAGTCGAAGAACTTCTAGGTTATTTACTGCAGAGGTGGCTGAAGATCCTTTTGCAAGTATGAGAAAACGTGAGCTGTTTCCATAACCTATCTTAAACGACTCAGCGTGTAAATTTGACTGGAAAATATTCCCCACACGCTTAGGTCGCAAGAAGACTCAAAAAACCGGTTCCAACACACATTTTCACTCATATCCTGTCTCCATTTTGGACGTTGGTGCTAATAAATTTCAAGGACCAGAGCCTTATAAAAGTATAAGGAAATTGAGTTCCTTATAAGGAAAATGAACTCTTCGGCAGCACAAAGACTGTTCTCATAATATGAGAGGTGCCAGCATATTTAATAACTTGCCAACTGAATATTGTATTTCGGCGATACCTTTATTCAAATATGGCATGAAAAAACATTTAAGGAAGATCTCGCGTTAGGGTAAATCATTTTTAGAATGTACCTACTTATTCATTGCAGTGTTACCCAGAGCCACGTACTCCTAAATATATTGTAACAATTTATGTTTTTAGTAAATAATTTATTACAATTGCTCACTCAAATACACTGTCTTTGTTCACACACTTACACAATCACAAAGCAGTTGTAACGCAGTTGTCGAACTATTTATAACACGGCATGATTTATAACCCGAAGTGTTATATGAAGAGCTTTCTTTCAAAACGGCTTAATCCACTTTTAACTTTTGTGGGGAAATGGAAAAAACAGTTCATGACGAAGCAAATTTTCCAGAGTTCCCAAATTTTCCAAATAGTTTGTATGAAGAAGAACCGTCAACTATACCGTAAAATTTCGAAAATCAGGCTCTTGTTTTGGAGGAGGAACGGCCATTTGTAATTTGGATATAAGACCCGTGTGATGAAAAACGATGGATATAAGCCGTTTTGAAAAAAAAGGGATTTGTGCTGTTCAAAGAAAACTCACATTTCAATTTCCTTTTATGTAATATTAATACAATGTAACTTGTAAAAAAACAGTGGAAAATGATATAATATAATTCATATATAAGGATACATATATGATATTTTAATATAAATTCAATAAGCTCAAGTTCAAGTCAATAAGCAATTTTTTGAGAAGTTCTAATCGGCATTTAATTGAGTAAATATTAAAATTTAGTATAAATATTAAACGAGAAAAAAATGGGTATTTAAATATGTAGTTCGTCGCAGTCTAGGTCAAGGCAGTCACATTCATTGGCCTCATCAATCTCAGCAGATTCTTGATCCAGTAACGGTTTTCTACCTTTCTTTTTGGGTATGACGTAATTCGGGTCAACATCCAGATATTGCTTGTCCCTCTCTTGTTGACGGCGATCATCGTGCGTCGATCTTCTCTTACTTGAGCCCCGATTCAAGTCACTCACAGTACCTTCCTCCATCAAGTTCGATAAGACGACAAATCTTAGAATGCGATGACAATGACACAACAAATGAAATCAAAACACGGAAATCGACGAATGGAAACCAAACAGTATCAAAGTTCAAAATACGCATGATCGACGGTAGTTTGTTTACAATCCACACTGCCATTCGCACAGGAAAAGCTTTGAGCGCGCCCAGTGTTAAACAGAAGTGCCCAAGAGTGATGGCAACACCACCTGTTGTGAGAGTCGTTTATTTCTGATTTTTCTCGAGTCTTGTCTAGTGTTTCCCTCTAACAGTTGGGAAGCGAACCACATTCAAATTCGAAGCGGAAAATATTAGTTTGGATATAAGCCGTTTTGATGAGAAAGGAACTACTAACATACTAGTAATGGATGGATATGAGCCACTTTGATAAAAAATACCTTATTGAATATAACGGGGTGGATATAAGCCATTTTGTTGGAAAACAGATTTTTATCAAGCTTTTAAGCGGAGGCCGCAGTGCAGGATGGTTGGTAGGATGGTGGATGGTAGATACCTGCCTGGCGACCATCCAGCTATTTATAACGTAAGTAACGGTACGATGGTAGCCGCAGTGGCCTCCCACTACCATCCAACCTCTTGAAACCATCCTAGCTACCCGCCTAGCGTCTATCCACCCATATCAGTCGTGTTTGTTATTCCATCCAGGCTGCATAGAAAAAAATGGGTAATATATACCCAATTGATTCCAGTGGGTGCCAATCGTTCTGGGACCCATTTAATTGGATTCAGCGTCCAAAATTTAGTGGAAAATGATACCCCACACGCCTAGGTAGCAGAACTCCCGAAAACACATATTCAAAATGGGTAATAATTACCCAATTTGACCCATAACTCTTTGCAGTTTGCATTCAGTCAATTTCAGAAGTAAGTCAAACGCCTCAACTGACATCCTTAAATACGAATAGAATTTGTCCGGGTGTTGTCTTAATTTTTTGTACACTCTCACGAATTCCCCGTCCTGTTGCCGCCTCAAATTGTAAGCATGCACCCACGGTTTTTTTATGACAGTAGTTGCCCCAATATTTCCCAAAGTTGATCTCAGCAAAATTCCCGAAGATGAACTTAGCAACATTTTTTTCGCAACTTTTGAGAGAGACATGACTTCTACACGGCAGTCAGTTGGATACTGGCTTCATTTTACTGCGTCCAAGATGCATCTACCCTCCACCATCCACCATCCACCATCCAACCTCCTTGCGACCATCTACCATCCTGCAGTGCGGCCTCAGCCTTAGAGGAGGATAGGAACCGTTTTGGAAGGAAAGCGACTCATGAGGTGATAGGGCTGATCCCAAAGATTCAGAATCCGTAAAAAAAACTAAAAGTGTAAAAAGTGGATATAAGCCGTTTTGAAAGAAAGCTCCTCATATTTGGACTCCAAATTGAACTGAACTGCGGCGTTCCTTGGTCCCCTTTTATACTCGCTGCCTCTTGGTCGAGTACCTTCTCGAACCTTCCCTGGTTCTGGGAACTCGACGTGTTGTCTTGAGCGAATGGGAAGGTTCCAGCCAATTTGAGAACACGAATGTTCAAGAGCGACCCTTAGCCCTCCACAGGTCGTTGACCCTGCAACGCCGGCAGCCCATTTGACCTGGCGCAGGTGCCAGCTCGCAACACTATAATCTTTATATTGTTGCGAGATTACACCTGCACCAGTCTCCTGGGCAACCAGCATTACAAGGTCAATGACATGTGGAGGGCTAAGGGTCACTCTTGAACATTCATGGGTTATATTGAATTGGCTGGAACCTTCCCGTTTGCTTGAGACAACACATCGAGTTCCCAGGGAAGACTTGAGAAGGTTCTTGGCCAAGGGAGCGAGCATAAAAGGGACCGAGGAACGCCGCAGATTTCAGTTCAGTTGGGAGTCCAAATATAGATGCTTCACTTTCCTTATGAATTAGTGTGACAACCGCATTACAACTGTGTATTGTGCCTTGTGATTGTGTAAGTGTGTGAATGAGGACAGTGTATTTGAGTGAACAATTGTAATAAATTATTTACAAAGAACATAAATCGTTACAGTATCTTCTTAAGAACAATAGGAAAGTAGAAACAATTCACCCCCTCAGCACAAGCTATGCTTAAAGAGAGGATTAGCATTATAACTCTCTGTCAATGATATATTGTTCACAAAATAATAAAATAAATGCAATAAAATAAAAAAACATATAAAAGTGACTATGAGAAATTTTTGATATTTAGAAAAATTCCTACTGCCAAAAATGATTCGGACGGCTGACGGCCATTTCAATTATGGATTTAGTACGTTTTGAGAAACAAATAGTTAAGTTTTGAGCGAATATACGCATCGTAGTTAGGTATTATTCACTTCGTGACAGAAAGCGGCCACTGCGGACACCGTTCTTTCATTTTGATCGAGTTGTCCGCTCCTGGCCCCGACCTGGATTCTAATACCGGAACGGAGGATTCTCGATCGATAAGTAACCGCAACGGTTCAATTGATTTTCGTTGTACCGAACAAAAGAACGAAAATTCCGGAAGAAAAAAATAAGAAACCCTCCGAATGCCAAGGCCTCAACGGTTGAGAGGTGACCCTACTCCTGTTATTGCGCCGAACTGTGTGGCCTTCTTTAGCAAATCCAACCTTTTTCATAACTAATTCCTCTGATTTTATGCACTTCATCCAAATTACCATATCTGAGGGAAGGGAAGGGGGATCAAATGTGTATTTTGAAAAATGGATTTTTGAGATTTTCGGCGATATGGGCGTGTGGGGTATCATTTTCGAATAATTTTTGGACTTTGAATCCAATGGGACGGGTGGACGGAAAAGGGTGGATACCTGGATCCACCTATTTAAAATGTAGGTTTTCGAGATTTCTGGTACCTAGTCGTGTGTAATATCAATTTTAAATTTCAATTTAATCTTGTAATTTTTTGTAATTTTAGACGCTGAATCGATTGGAATGAGTCCAGGACACTCCACACTCACTGTTTTTCCCCAAACTCCTGATCCGAAGAATAATCAACCTCTGTGAAGAAATTTACAGCAAAAATTAGCTTCACTGGGTTTTTCTGGGTAAATTTTAGTTTGTAACCGCAATTCGTTTGTTCGCTAAAACGCTTGGTTTTATTGTTAAAGTTAAAAAACTTCAGAAATTCTAGAAAAATTTTGTCAACTTACAACTCCAAAAAGCTTGTAATAACTAACGAAATTCACAATTTTGAAAACAAACTAAAGGTGTATCCTTCGCATGGGACGTCAAATCAATCTAATTTTCGGCGATTTAAGCGTGTGGGGTATCATTTTTGACTAAATTTTGAACGCAAAATCCAATGAAATGGATCCAGAACGATTGGTACCACCGGAAGCGGTCGCGGGTCAAAATGGGTATATATCGACCCATTTCAAAAATGGTTTTCGAGATTTCCGGTACGTAGGCGCGTAGGGTATCATTTTCCACTAAATTTTGAACCCTGAATCGATTGGAAAGAGTCTCCATGCTCCTGGTCCGAGGAATAATCAACCTCTGTGAATGAATTTGCAGAGTTTTGTAGTAGGTACTTACACTAGGCAGCATCATAATTGTCCAGGGATTGCGCAAACGGCCGTAAGTTGAGGAATAGGTAAATTATAATTTTTCAAGGACAAATTTGATTGGTTTGTGGGTAGATAAATAGGGACTAATCATACCAGTATTTGTCCGGAATTGAGGGAAAAATTACAAAAACATCCTGTTTGACATATTCCCCAGTAAGTCGGCTTGTTGAATCCTTTACCATCAAGTTCACAGCTGAGACGCCACTTTCTGAGTATACTGATGAGGCACATGATGACATGTACTTTAGGGAAATATCGGAAAGGACAGGTGATCTAGAAACGGATGGGATTCGTGCTTAACGGCACTATTGGTCGGTCCAAGTACGGTATTAAACCATTCGGAACAGAACTTGCTGAACTGACGCAGCTGATTTCACAACTTTTATGCCATAATTATAGACAAAAATATCGGTTCTAATCATAAAATTATAAAACGCTGCAAATTCTCTCTCAGGGGATGATTATTACTCGGACCAGGCGTATGGGGACTAATTTAAATCGATTCCGCGTAACTTTAGTGGAAACCTCCCCGGCTGGGCAGTAATCTCAAAACCCCTTATGTAAATGGTGAAAGATACCCATTTGACCTAAATTCTTCCCGCCATCGTTCAGGACCAATTTTGGACAGCGTCCTAAATTTCGTGAAATATATCTCACTCGCCTAGATTGCCAAAAATCAAAAATCCATTTTTCAAAAAAAACACATTTGACTCCACCCTCAAAATTTAGTGGAAAGATACCCCACGTCTAGGGACCAGAATCTCACTACCTCAATTCAAAATGTGTGGGTAGATACCGATTTTGACCCATAACCTCGCAAGGAAAATTGATTTGATAGGCATTCTAACATTACCACGATAGGATCACCCTTCCTCCATTATAACCCGTTTAGGTTATTTTTAAACCTCATCGATTTATAATAAAATTAATGATAGTTGGGGATGCCACGAGCCATCAGGGTCTGAAAGGAACATTTTCATAAAGTAGGTAAAATATGTATTTCAATTTTAATGGATATATTCATGAAGAAATCTCAGAGCCAGCGGACACCGCGCGCAGGAAACGCTCAACCCTTGCCCCGGC
Source organism: Cyrtorhinus lividipennis (assembly GCA_019603395.1). NCBI lineage: Eukaryota > Metazoa > Arthropoda > Insecta > Hemiptera > Miridae > Cyrtorhinus > Cyrtorhinus lividipennis. The sequence goes on from CM034000.1 coordinate 6,113,052, forward strand.
CGATGTAGCTCGCCGCTATGGGCTTTTCCCCTTATTGAAATGCAAATTCCGTTCGTAATATTTTAAAACAGAACCGAGCGCTACACGCGTCAACCCCTAATTACAAAAGTAAAGCAATTAGGGGCTGCGCGGAGACTTCTCGGCGCGGGAAGTGGTGGAATGCATAATGCGACGGCATAATTTAAAATTAAACAGGTTTTTCCTCCCCACCGCCAGGCGTCGCTTTTGGCCGATGACGCCTGTCTCAATGAAACCCGACGGAATTCGCGTCATAAAACACCGTTAATGAGAAATAAAATTCTAAATTAAAACTGATATTAGCAATGGAACCTTAAATCACGCTCTAGTTCACTACTCGGGGCGAATTGCAACTTTTACTCCGTTCGTATAAATTCAACCCCCTCAGCACGTAATTGTGGTTTTAGCTCATCAAACTGGTCAACAAATTGAAAATTTCAATTAAGATTCAAGTTTATCGTTCATTGGGTCATAAATCTGCATAGGAAGGAACATACCTGTTGTTTCCGCGTCCAGAATACGTACGAATACTTCAAAATCGCCTGTTTTGATTGAAATTCCTTTTTTCATGCAAAAGGTCAACCTCTCCGATTTGGCTCAAAATTTTGGTTGGTTATTCCTCGAATAATCAACCTATGTTTTCATGATAATGGTCAACCTCTCCGATTTGGCTCAAAATTTTTCTCTGGACGTTTCATGATGTCCTGATCAAAAAAAGTCAATGTCCGTCCGCCGTACGCCGTACGCCGTACGCCGTCCATGTTCCGCGCCGTTTTTGGTAGTAGAAAATTTTCTAAAAATCAGAAATTTGGGTCAGGAGTCTCTTCTCAGCCGAGATGTTTCGTCGAACTTTTCAGCCCGATCAACCCAAACGTTGGGAGGGGTAGGGGTCAAAATGTGTTTTTGAAAAATGGATTTCGAGATTTTGGGTGATTTAGGGAGTGGGCTGTCATTGCCACTAAATTTTGGACGCTGAATCCAATAAAATGGGTCCCAGAACAATTGGCACCCACTGGAAGGAAGTCAGGGGTCAAATTGGGTATTTATTACCCATTTTTGAATATGTGTTTCGGGAATTTCCGCTACCCTAGGCGAGTAGGGTGTCATTTTCCCACTAAATTTTGGACGTTGAATCCAATAAAATGGGTCCCAGAACATTATTTGGCACCCACTGGAAGAAGTTATGGGTTAAATTGGGTATTTATTACCCAATTTGATTATGTGTTTTTGGGATTTCTGCTACCTAGGCGTGTGGGGTATCATATTCCACTAAATTTTGGACCCTGAATCGATTGGAATGGGTCTGAGACCCGCCACACCCACTGTTTCCCCCATTCGAGGAATAACCAACCCGTGTGTAAGAATTTGCAGATTTTTTTCTGGACGTTTCATGGTGTCTAGATCATAAAAGATCAATGTCCGTCCGCCGTACGCCGTATGCCGTCCATTGTCCGCGCCGTTTTTGGTAGTAGAAAATTTTCTAAAAATCTGAAATTTGGGTCAGGGGTCTGTTCCTGGCGTAAGACGGTCCTCAAAACTTTTCAGACCGATCGGACCAAATTTGGGCGGGGTAGGGGTCAGAATGTGTATTTTGAAAAATGGATTTTTCGAGATTTTGGTCGATCTAGTCGAGTGAGGTATCATTTTCCACTAAATTATGGACGCTGAATCCAATGAAATGGGTCGCAGAACGATTGGCACCCACTAGAAGAAGTTATGGGTCATATTGGGTACATATTACCCATTTTTTGAATGTGTTTTTGAGATTTCTGGTACCTGGGCGTGTGGGGTATAATTTTCCACCAATGTTTGGATCCTGAATCGATTGGAATGGGTCTGAGACCCGCCGCACTCACTGTTTTCCCCATTTTCCCCATGTTTAATCTAAATTTTGTTGTTTTTGTGGAGCCTTTTAACCATGTAGATTCATGATGTGCACAAATAAAAACCCGTCATTTCTTCGATAATTTTCCAGCAGCCGTAATTGATTTCATTTTAACGATCCTCCCTGAACACAAAAGTCGGTATATGGATTTTTTTCTGGTAAATTGGCTCTTGAAGGAGCGCTCAAGGAGAGGAGCTCGAAAGGGGTTGGGACTGGAGGGCTGTTTGACGCGATATGGAAGAACGCCGGGGGAGGAAAGTAGGGGAGGGGGTATCCCGTTGAATCGGGAGCTTCGATTTAATTTCCGGGTGTCCGTCACTCGCTCGAACTGTTACGGTTTCCCTCTCCAAGTAAACTGTTATGGCTGTTACCGTGAAAAAGGAGCTGAAAAGGGACTTTCCCTCTCCGGGTACCTCCGGCAATATCGTAATTTCTTCGATTTATGTGTACCTTGGAGACCTTTCATTTTTTGGGGGCGCTTCAAAGCCGATTTCACTTGCTTGGCATCGTTCTAAATTAATAAGGACGAGCAGAAATTTCGTGGAGGAACCCAAAAAAAGTCATTTTGGAACACCGCTCTTCACATAATGTGATCTTGGTTGAAACGAACTACGATGCTCGTGCCATCAAATTCAAATCACGTTCCCATACATTCGATCCAGATTTATGCGCATAATAACACGCTTTAAATGATGCTGGTTCAGCATTGACCATGACCTTGTCTGTAGACTTGGTTGAAGGCAATGGGGTGTACCCACGGGCCTGAAAGTGGTCAATTTTAGTTTTCCAATGATGTTTTCTATAAATATGAAAGGGGAAAACGTATCAGAAATCATAAATAGTGTGTGTGAACGATTTTTTTAAAAACTACCCTTGAACGGTGACGACACAACCTGTGTGAAGAGTGTGATAATGGCTACATCTGAGACAAAAAAATGCAATGAACTACAACAGCTGTCCTCCCTTCCAGGGTGCTGCGCTCTAGCGGACAACCAGAGGCAACTGAATGTTTCCTCCCCTTAGTCTTGTTATTGTTGTAAACCTTTGCAAACCAAAATCATGGAAGACAGGTCACTCCGGATAAAAGACAGAGCTGCGGGTGCCTTTGAAACCATTGATAGCGATAAGATAAAATAACCACCTATCTTATCTTATCACTTGGGTTGTCTCAACAGGGTGGGAAGAGGAACGCTGAACTCTGACGTCACTGAATTTGCTTTGGTTTTTTTTAGATTAACTATTATATTGATTTCAAACAAAAGTAATGTGGTGGATTCATACTCTCCAGAACACCCCTTTTCACAGGAGGGGTTTCAGTGGGTACACCCCATTTACTCATTTGGTTTGATTCATCACCCCCCTCCCCCCAAACCACCAAATTTTGTCTACTTGAATGTGAAAACAACCTGGATATTTGGATTATTAATTCATAAATGCCTTTGCTTCAATGTACTCGTATAAATGTACCAACTTTAGCTATTTCTTTCCCTTTTGGTTGGTTATTCCTTGAATAATCCGTCCGCTGTCTTGTGTTTGTCGAAAAATGGATTTTTGAGATTTTTTGCAATCTACGTGTGTGGGGTACATTTTCTACTAAATTCTGGAATTGAATGAAAAGGGTCCCAGAACAATTGGCACCCACTGGAAGATGTTATGGGTCAAAATGGGCATCTATTACCCATATCGAATGTGTGTTTTCAAGATTTCTGGTACCTAGGTTTGTGGGGTATCATTTTCCACTAAATTTTGGATCCTGAATCGATTGGAATGGATCCGTGACCCGCCACACCCACCGTCTTCCCCAGTTTTCTCCATGTTGAACAAATGAGTCTCCAAGCGCCTAGTCCGAGGTAACCAACCCGTGTGTAGGAATTTGAAGCTTTTTTTTTAACGACCCCCCCCCTTGATGTCATGAATATGTTGGGCTGCAATGACAAGGATTAATAATAAATTTTTGCAGAGAATATGTATGTTGAGTGTAAAAAATATTTCAAAAATCAAAATGAAATTAGAATGAACCAATGGTTTTCAAGGATTCTGAAATGAAAAGGCCTGCCAGCTTGAATGCCTCGTTACTGGCCACAGAAGGGTGAGAATGATACGTGAGCGCGACGATGAATGGACCTTCAGTTGGTGGAACCTTCTGACCTTGGCAGATATGACTGCACTCTAGCGGCAGTTGGGGGTTAAACTGAACCATACCTTGACAATGTTCATTTCTAATGATGATGAGATTGTTGAAAAATGTATTGGGGTCATATTACCTGAAAAAAAAATCCCCATTCAATTCAAATCCGTTGTCATCTTCTTGTCATTCTCAATCAGCATTTTCATGAAGTTTGCAGAGTAAAATTGAAACAAAGGGTCAGAAATCACATAACAACTTCATAACTGAACAATTGGATCTGATGGCAGACTATGCACGTTTCAAGATCGCCCCGTGCGATAAATATTGATACGGTTCTAATTATTCGAAAACACATTCATTCCTGGCCAACGTCAGTTGACTGAAATGTAGATATTCCCTCTATTTTCACTCACCTGCCAGGTTAGAAGATGACGGTAATTGCCCCGCAAGGGATCCGATCGGGGAGCACGACAACCCCTGTCTTCCTTCGAATCATGCCAACGCTGTTTCACCTCGAACACGCGAGGGATGGGCTTTTTTTAATGAGCAGAAATTACAAACGAGGAAGCTCAGGCAGTGAGAGGGGTAAGAAACGTTCAATCTCAATCTAAACAGCGCCCATAGTCACGCGGAATTTCTTCCGTTGTGCTAATTATACGAGAGGAGCCTCTTCATTTCAACTACCCCCCACACAACGCGTAACACCAAAATAGTTCGTTCATAGGGGTTGGTTATTCTTCGGACCAGCAGCATGAAGACTCATTCGAATCGATTCAGCGTCCAAAATTTAGTGGAAAATGATATCCCACACTCCTAGGTACCTGAAATCTCAAAAACACAGGGTAGATAGACACCCATTTTGACCCATAACCCTCTACTGGGGAGAGGGGGTCAACATTCTTGGACCCATCTCATTGGGTTCAGCGTACAAAATGTCTGAAATGATACCCCACACGCCTAAATCGCCAAAAATCTCGAAAATCCACATTTTGACCCCTTCACACCCATAAAGAGGTCCAATCGGGCTAAAATATTTCGAGGACTGAGTAGAGCCAGAAATGGGTTTCTGACCAAAATTTCAGATTTTTAGTAAAATCTGTATCTAGTATAATCTTTTTGCCTTTTGCATAAACGGTGCTGATGGACGATTTGGTTTTTGTCACGCATAATGGTGTATATTGTCAAATAAGAGATTCATTCCAATCGATTCAGCGTCCGAATAGTTGAAAACAATACCCCATACACTTAAATCGTCGAAAGTATCAAACAAGGGGAAAAAAGCAGTGGTTGAGGCGGGTCCCGGTCCCATTCCGAAGGATTCAGGGTCCAACATTTATTGGAAAAAGATACCCCACACGCCTAGGTACCAGAAATCTTGAAAACACATATTCAAAATGACTAAATAGATACGCATTTTGACCCATGCCTTCTTCCAGTGGGTGCCAATCGTTCTGGGACCCATTTCATTGGATTCAGCGTCCAAAATTTAGTGGAAATGATACCCCACTCGCCTAGATCGCCCAAAATCTCGAAAATCCATTTTTCAAAAAACACACTTTGACCCCTACCCCGCCCAAATTTGGTCCGATCGGGCTGAAACGTTTGGAGGACCGTCCTAGGCCGGGAACAGACCCCTGACCCAAATTTCAGATTTTTAGAAAATTTTTTACTACCAATAACGGCTCGGATGGCGTACGGCGGACGTTTTGGTTTTTTGATCTAGACACCTTGAAACGTCCAGATAAAAATTTTGAGCCGAATGATTGACTTTTTGCATGAAAACATAGGTTGATTATTCAAGGAATAATCAAGACCAAAAGCCGGTAAAACCATCACATAATGGTGGTTGAGGGATCTCAGAGTGTTAAAAGAAGAAAGAACCCATGTTGTTTGCCCTAATCTACATCGAAAGTTATTTTGGTTTCGCCACAAACGGGCTTTCTTATCCGCAATCTCGACTTCAGTGAAACGATGCTTCTTCCACGTCTCCGTGATTCAGTTACAATATAGTGGAAGTAGGTGGAAAAAAGCAACACCAAACTAACAAAGGGAAAAAGGTTGCTACGTAGAAAGCGTCGCTCTCGGACGCGGGTCACGTACATTTTCACAACCTCACAAAGTAGATGAGAGGCCCGGAAGGTTGCCAGGGTGAAGATACCTCATTGGCGGTCTTTCTTGAGGCTCTTGTAAAATTAATTACGCTCATTCACTCGGTCCGTTCTACAGCCTTTTCTACAGCGGCCTCTTCTGAAAAACTCCTCCCCTAAAAGCCCTTTTGAGAGTGAAAGGACATTCATCAAGTTAACGTCGAAATCTGCACTAACCGCGCAGTTCTCTTGGTCGTTACTGTTCAACTCCCACTCCCCAGTTGACTGCGGTTTGGATGAGTTCGACTATCATTAATGACGTCATGAAATAAGGCGATTTTGCCACTATACGCAAGAAGAGGAGATTCTCAAAAGGATTGCATGTAAAGGTTCGTCTTACAAGGAGCCGACTGCTGCAATCATCGCTGAGTGCAATTCCTTTGTTATTTGGTTGGTTATTCCTTAAATATGTATGTCTACCTATGCTTTCATGCAAAAAGTCGATCTCTCCGATTCGGCCCAAAATTTTTTTCAGGACATTTCAAGGTGTCTAGATCAAAATAAGAATGTGTCTGTCCACTGATATTCCTGCGCTAGACTGTTCCTGAGACCATGTGGCCCATTGTAAGCCCCCAGGCTTGCTGCCTCCAGAAGGCCAGAAGGGAGGGAGCATGCGCCAGGATGTGCGCGCAGCTCCTGCCCAGACGTTGCATTTTGGAGAGAGGCCCAGCGCTCACTCATTGCAAAGGCGTCCAACCAGGCGGTTGTTGTTGAGGCGCCCCTCATTGCTGGGACACCCGACCTGTTGGAGTCATATATTTTTGTAACCCTGTCGTGAAAGTGCATCTCACTCAGTCCATCCTGGCTTTGTCCTGTGCTCGCTCTGAAGTGACCTGCTACTGTGCTGAAGTTGACCGAAGCTGTAACATTGTGTTCCCCATGAGATAAAGGACTCAAGTTAACAAGCCTCGCTGTGTACCTTTGGGACAGCGTCCCCCCTCCTGTTTCTCCTTCAATGTCGACGCCGTTTTCGTCAGCCGGTATTGTTGCACTTGCTCATTAAATTTTATTTCATGTATATCATAATTTCATGTATCTTGTATTAATTGTATTTTACGCTCCACATGTTGTCTATTTTACTTTGTCAAATTACTTTGTCTTGTATCAATTCTAGCCCAGGTTGAGGCATATTCTCCTTTGCAAGGAGTCCTTGTTTTCAATTATAATTCAGTTTGTATCAATGTATTTTATGCTCATCCTTGGTATCCCTAATTAACGCTCAGTCGTAAGTCTTGGACTTACATCGTGTAACCTCTCATTAGGTCCATTCAAAACCTCCGAAGAAACCCGAATTAAATTATAGTAAATTCAAACACATTTTAATTCGAGAGAGGCTTACATATGCTTTCATGCAAAAAGTCGATCTCTCCGATTCGGCCCAAAATTTTTTTCAGGACATTTCAAGGTGTCTAGATCAAAATAAGAATGTGTCTGTCCACTGATATTCCTGCGCTAGACTGTTCCTGAGACCATGTGGCCCATTGTAAGCCCCCAGGCTTGCTGCCTCCAGAAGGCCAGAAGGGAGGGAGCATGCGCCAGGATGTGCGCGCAGCTCCTGCCCAGACGTTGCATTTTGGAGAGAGGCCCAGCGCTCACTCATTGCAAAGGCGTCCAACCAGGCGGTTGTTGTTGAGGCGCCCCTCATTGCTGGGACACCCGACCTGTTGGAGTCATATATTTTTGTAACCCTGTCGTGAAAGTGCATCTCACTCAGTCCATCCTGGCTTTGTCCTGTGCTCGCTCTGAAGTGACCTGCTACTGTGCTGAAGTTGACCGAAGCTGTAACATTGTGTTCCCCATGAGATAAAGGACTCAAGTTAACAAGCCTCGCTGTGTACCTTTGGGACAGCGTCCCCCCTCCTGTTTCTCCTTCGATGTCGACGCCGTTTTCGTCAGCCGGTATTGTTGCACTTGCTCATTAAATTTTATTTCATGTATATCATAATTTCATGTATCTTGTATTAATTGTATTTTACGCTCCACATGTTGTCTATTTTACTTTGTCAAATTACTTTGTCTTGTATCAATTCTAGCCCAGGTTGAGGCATATTCTCCTTTGCAACGAGTCCTTGTTTTCAATTATAATTCAGTTTGTATCAATGTATTTTATGCTCATCCTTGGTATCCCTAATTAACGCTCAGTCGTAAGTCTTGGACTTACATCGTGTAACCTCTCATTAGGTCCATTCAAAACCTCCGAAGAAACCCGAATTAAATTATAGTAAATTCAAACACATTTTAATTCGAGAGAGGCTTACATATGCTTTCATGCAAAAAGTCGATCTCTCCGATTCGGCCCAAAATTTTTTTCAGGACATTTCAAGGTGTCTAGATCAAAATAAGAATGTGTCTGTCCACTGATATTCCTGCGCTAGACTGTTCCTGAGACCATGTGGCCCATTGTAAGCCCCCAGGCTTGCTGCCTCCAGAAGGCCAGAAGGGAGGGAGCATGCGCCAGGATGTGCGCGCAGCTCCTGCCCAGACGTTGCATTTTGGAGAGAGGCCCAGCGCTCACTCATTGCAAAGGCGTCCAACCAGGCCGTTGTTGTTGAGGCGCCCCTCATTGCTGGGACACCCGACCTGTTGGAGTCATATATTTTTGTAACCCTGTCGTGAAAGTGCATCTCACTCAGTCCATCCTGGCTTTGTCCTGTGCTCGCTCTGAAGTGACCTGCTACTGTGCTGAAGTTGACCGAAGCTGTAACATTGTGTTCCCCATGAGATAAAGGACTCAAGTTAACAAGCCTCGCTGTGTACCTTTGGGACAGCGTCCCCCCTCCTGTTTCTCCTTCGATGTTGACGCCGTTTTTGTCAGCCGGTATTGTTGCACTTGCTCATTAAATTTTATTTCATGTATATCATAATTTCATGTATCTTGTATTAATTGTATTTTACGCTCCACATGTTGTCTATTTTACTTTGTCAAATTACTTTGTCTTGTATCAATTCTAGCCCAGGTTGAGGCATATTCTCCTTTGCAAGGAGTCCTTGTTTTCAATTATAATTCAGTTTGTATCAATGTATTTTATGCTCATCCTTGGTATCCCTAATTAACGCTCAGTCGTAAGTCTTGGACTTACATCGTGTAACCTCTCATTAGGTCCATTCAAAACCTCCGAAGAAACCCGAATTAAATTATAGTAAATTCAAACACATTTTAATTCGAGAGAGGCTTACATATGCTTTCATGCAAAAAGTCGATCTCTCCGATTCGACCCAAAAATTTTTTCAGGACGTTTCAAGGTGTCTAGATCAAAATAAGAATGCGTCTGTCCACTGATATTCCTGCGCTAAACTGTTCCTGAGGCCATGTGGCCCATTGCAGTCAATCCTTTTCTTGGTTCATGCGCCAGATCGTCTGGGAGCCCTGCTCTATGGCTCTATGGCTTCCCCGTGTATCTGTCACCCCACCCTCTTCCGGCGTTCGCATGCCTTTTTGGCAGCCCAGGATGGACCTCGTGGAGGTGCCGGGTTTTGCAAGGGGTCTTCTGTTCTGTTCAGCTCATCTTTGTTCTGCACCTTGGCGACATCTGTGAGCTGTAGGATAGGGGTGGCTGTAGAGCTGTTGGGACTTAGTGCTAAACGTGGTGGCGGCACTTGCTCGCCAGTTAACGGGGCATCACTGGCATCACTGAACATACAGGCATTTTTTAGGGGTACCTAAATAGGAAAACACCCCACCTGTGTCCTCCACTCCAGCTAATTCTTCACCCATTTCTTTATGCTCCACAGTCCTGCAAAGGAGTTACTTTACTAAAACGCTGTAGGTAGGGCGAGTACTAGGATATTCCTCCCCTGCCTGGATAAAAACCTAAATTTAACTATGCCTAGCCTAAAAAATTTATCACAGGTGCATATCACAATTTATTGAATGGACTTGGAGGGGAAGAGATTACTTGTTATTCCTCCTTCCCCTAAAGCATAGGACTAGACTATCCCTAAGCACGGTAGGGAGGGGATGAATCCCGTCCTCGCCGATTTCGGCAGTAGGAAATTTCCTAAAAATATGAAATTTTGGTCAGAGACCCATATCTGACTCTTGTTGGTCCTAAAAACATTTCAGCCCGATCGGAACAAATTAGGGTAGGGGTCTTGATGTGTACATTGAGATTTACGGTGATCTAGGCGTGTGGGGTATTCTTTTCCACTAAATTTTGGATGCTGAATCGAACGAAATGGGTCCTAGAGCGACTGGCGCCCACTGGAAGAGGTTAGGGGTCAAAATGGGTACCTATTTACCCATTTCAAATGCGTGTTTTTGAGATTTCTGGTACCTAGGCTTGTGGGGTATCATTTTCCACTAAATGTTGGACCCTGAATCGATTGGAAATGGGTCCGGGACCCGCCACACCCACTGTGTTCCCCATTTTCCCCATGTTGACGAAATGAGTCTCCATGCACCTGGTTCGAGGAATGACCGTGAGAAAGAATTTGCAGCGTTTTTGAAAAATGGATTATCATGATTTCAATATCAAGAGGACTAACTATCTTCTTTATTTACTCAATCAGTAATCAAAGGATTATTCTTTCAGGTGCCCTCAATCTACTAACTACACTCATTTTGACGTCTAGGTACCAGATATCTGGAAAATCCTTTTCCGAAATGCACATTTTGACCCCTACTTCCCCCAAATTTGGTCCGATTGGGCTGAAAAGTTTCGAGAACCAACTAGAACTGAAACAGGTCCCTGATCCAAATTTTTATAAAATTGTCTACTACCGAAATCGGCGCGGACAGCGTATGGTGTTTATTTTGATCTAGACACCTTAAAACGTCCAGAAAAAAATGTGGGGCCTAATCGGAGAGATTAACTTTTTGTATGAAAACAGGTTGATTTTGAAGAAAAGCGGTTGGCCAGCGATTATTGCTGAGCGATACGCACCTTAAAAGTGAAATTAATGTTTTTGTACCCACGTCGTTCCAGATGGTAAAAGTACGTATTAAATTAAATGGGAGAGTCAAGGGGTTGAATGAGGGTAGTTTCAATATCCAACAGATACTCAATTGCAGGATCAGCATGAACGTAAATTCACGAGATTTCCACCAGATTTTGTCCAAAATGGAGATGGGGTTTTGTCTGAAGGGATCGAAGGATAAGACGCGAGTTAATGTTGAATTAATATATTTGGACTGAACGGAATAAACGAGCTGATTTACACACAAAACCACCTAATCACTATACTTAACCCACCTTTTTATGTGATGTGACATAAGACATTTGAATGCTGAGTGTGTTGTTAGGATCAATGACAGGTAGGATTTCATCACCGCAGTTCATTATCCTTGTATTTTCATCCAACTTGGCATTCGTAAAATTTGTTTCCTTTTTATTCATCTGTTGTAAAGCCGATTACAGTCTTCCCTGGACATTTGAATGCTCAATCGTTTGAGAGCCCTGCTCAATGGCTCCCTCGTACAGACACCCCTCTTTCATGAACAAAACCTCAATTTTTAAAAATTATTTAAAAAATGAAAAAGTAATTATTAAGAAAAATGTAGCCGAATGTCACTTTTTGCAGGCATTTTGATGGAACGTTAAAAATTTATTGTGAAAACGCGGAAAAATACGACGATTTTGAGATTGATGATGATAAGCACAGTGATAACGTACATATCCGTTTTACCTACTAGGTATTTGATCCAACACGATGCTTCTTGAAATCGTAAAGTATATTTGGTTGGTTATTCCTTGAATAATGATTTGCCCCATAAATGTTTTCTGGGCATTTGAAGGTTTCTAGATCAAAATAAGCCGTATATCATCCACAATTTTGGTAGTGACAAATTTCTGAAAATCTGAAATTTTGATCTCAGACATTCGGTACCTGCTCCAGTTGGTCCTCAAAACTTTTAAGCCCGATTTCGAATGTGGGTTTTTGAGATTTCTGGTACCTAGGCGTATGGGGTGTCATTTTCCACTAAATTTTGGACCCTGAATCTTTTGAAATGAGTCCCCTGATCCGAGCAATAACCTACCCCTGTAATAGAATTTGCAGCGTATTTTTTTTTTTTTTTAAATCAAAGTTACTTATTTATTTCCTATTCTTGAGTAGTTCTTCGATGTGGGCACTTATCGCAGTCACTATTCATTCAGGTAGACGTAGTTTCGTCAGCAACAAGATTGTGGTTGAAAGTGCCACTAAAAGTGAAGTGAGGAAGGTTATAAAACCGTTTGCGTCAAACACGATAATGAAGGGGACCGCATGGAGAGACGCCCGATCGTGTAAGGCGGCGGGGGGGTGAGTGATAGAGCGCGGCGGGTCATACGGGGAAGAGTGACAGAAGGGCGGGTCATACGGGGAAGGGGGGTGACTGAGCGGCGGGCGAACTGCCTCTGGTCGACGTCCCAGAGCCTTTTAACAAGTTTTGATCCCCGCATCCTGATCCCCGCCATCAGTCCCACGGCGGGCCGCTAATCTGGCGAATTTCCCCCGCCCCGCCGCATCGTCCCCCTTTTGGAGGTTTATTGAAAATTTTCATCAAATAAACGCTTTGGTTGAGGGGGAGCCACGGTACCGACCTCTGTTGGCACTAACCTGAAACAAGCTGACGACGGAAAGGTCTGTCGTAATGATGTGCTCGCCGTTGGAACTGAAATATTTAAATATAATATAATTAAATATAATGAAAAATAAATTTACATTTTGATTTAATTTTTAATATTTGAATCTAATTTATTAACACGTACCTTCTATAGAAATTCTATTTCCTGAATTCTACTCTTAATAAGTGGACATCATCTGCAAATTTTAGCCAGATCTCACATTTGATTGGAAGTCCACCTATTTGGCTGTTTAATCTGAAGTTTTTGTGAAAAGTACATATTCATTCAAAAATGAACAAACACACGAACGCTAATAATATTCCATCATGGAGTAAAAATAACATTTTTGCATTCAATTTTTTGGACAAATCTCATCAATCGATTGTCGGATTGATGATACTTTTTCTTTCATGTTCAATTCATCGCAAATGTTTTACCATAATTTCCCACCACCTTAGTGATTGAATCACTTTTAACCGTGATTCCAATAAAACCGTTTATAATCTTCCGATTCCCGAGGTCTCTCATGATGTTAATAGACAAAAAGATGAACGAGAATGATCGGAAATGTTGTTCCTAATTGTTTAATTTATACGATCCCTCGTATTTCGGGGAAAAACTTTTCTGAAAAGAAACCTTACACATTCCATAAAAAGGTGACTCACTTAAGCAGACTTGTAACCCAAAAAACGCTGCGAATTCATTTACAGAGGTTGGTTATTCTTTGAGACATCATCATGGAGACTCATTCCAATCAATTCTGCGTCCAAAATGTAGAGGAAAATGATACCTTACATGCCTAGGTACCAAAAATCCCTAAAACCACTTCCGAAATAGGTAGATAGATACCAATTTTGATCCATAACCTCATCTGGTGGGCGTCAATCATTCTGGGACCCGTTCCGTTGGATTCAGCGTCCAAAATTTAGTCAAAATTAATATCCCACTCGCTTTGATTGCCGAAAATCTTCGAAATCCACATTGTGATCCCTCCAACTAAAGGCCAAAAATGGACCCCTGACCAAAATTTCAGATTTTTAAAAAATTATCTACAAGCTTGCAAATACATCTCTCTTATACGCCACAAACAAGCCACTCTAGAGCTGATAAGATTATCTTATATTGGATGCATTTGTCTTTGGAAATCCATAACTAGTAAATGAGAGATTAAAGTAAACAAGTTTTCCATTAATTTGTTCTTATCAGGCAATCAGTAATGATTTGTCCTTGTTTGTTTCAGGTAAGAAAGCGCCGAACAGTTTTTTGATGATTTTCTGAAAGTAAGCGACAAATGATTTAAGTTATTGGTTGCTTATTCCTTGAATAATCAACCTATGTTTTCAAGCAAAAATTCAATCTCTCCGATTCGGGCCAAAAATTTTTTCTGGACGTTTCAAGGTGTCTAGATCAAAATTAGCAAATGTCCGTCCGCCGTCCGCGTCGTTTTTGGTAGTACAAAAGTTTCTAAAAATCTGAAATTCGGGTCAGGGGTATGTTTACGGTCTAGGACAATCCTCGAAACTTTTCAGCCCGATCGGACCAAATTTGGGCGGAGTAGGGGTCAAAATGTGAATTTCGAGAAATGGATTTTTGAGATTTTTTGCAATCTAGGCGTATGGGGTATCATTTTTCACTAAATTTTGGACGCTGAATCCAATGAAAAGGGTCCCAAAACGATTGGCACCGGAAGAAGTTATGGGTCAAAATGGGTATCTATTATAGATTTTGAATATGTGTTTTCGAGATTTCTGGAACCTAGGTGACGTAGATTGATTATTCAAGGAATTCAAGAAATAACCAACCAAAAACTGATTGCGTTCTCTGGGTCCTAATCAAATTTTGCAATATAACTAACAAATTGGTTATTCTTCACATTCATTGAAATATTCATTCGATCCTACATAACTTCTCAAATCGACCATTGTGTGAGTATGTTTCTTTTTATCGACAATATTGGCCAAAAAAAAGAGTTTGCCACAGAACCGAGGTTACACAGGTAGACTATAAAAATTCCATTAAGGAGATGTGAACCTTCCATCGTTCGTCATTTTTGATTGCTTTATTGAATAATTGATTTCGTAAGACTTTCGATGAATGTAATATCGTAATATGTCGACAGTTTTTACGTGAATGGGTGAATCATTGACGATGAATGATTGCAGGAGCACGTGGTGGATGGTTGGAAAAATGAAGGAGCTGTTCAAAAATGTAGTAATTACCGGGCTGTTCTAAATCGATGGTAATATCTCTGCAGTAGGACGCATTGTGGAACATTTGAAGATGCCATAACTCCGTTTGATTCCCAACCTCGTATCGATCTTGACGAGAGCCGGTGTTACTCGGCAGTCACGGTGGATAGGAGCTGTAATCGTCCGATGACTCATCCACACGCCCCCGTATAAAACTTCTTGTTAACGCGTTTTGTTCCCAGCGGTAATCTTCCTCTTGACCTTCCTTCGTCCCACGACGATTTCGAGACCTAAACGAGAGTTTGGGCTCCTTTTCTCTTGGAGAGGAACACTTTGCATGTGAACCACCTTCGGCGAGACGGATCGTCCACACGTTGCAGCAAAATGGATTGATCGCCCTGTCTGGCGCACTTTATGGGCACGTGCTCCTACGAATGGAGAAACGCAGGGAAGAAGAATTTCCCTATGGATTAGCTATGGGTTTTCTAACATTCGCAGCGCAACTGCAGAGCTTGGGTTTGATGATCCACCTGAGACATCTTTCTCCAAAGGGGTTTTCCCGACCTGCAAATCACTCATATTGCCGGTGGCAGGCTCAACGAAGTTTTCATTTCCTATTGGGTGGTTAAGGTTTTGGTTGGTATTCCTTGAATAATCAACCTATGTTTTCATGCAAAAGGTCAACCTCTCCGATTTGGCCCAAAAATTTTTCGGGCGTTTCAAAGTTTCTAGATTAAAAACGCTGCAAATTCTAACACACGGGTTGGTTATTCTTCAGATCAGGCGCATGGAGACTAACTTCTTCAACATGGGGAAAATGGGAGAAACAGTGGGTGTGGCGGGTCCCGGACCCATTCCAATCGATTCAGGGTCCAAAATTTAGTGGAAAATGATACCCCACACGCCTAGGCACCAGAAATCCTGACACATACAAAATGGGTGGATACATACCCAATTTGACCCATAACTTCTTCCAGTGGGTGCCAATCGTTCTGGGACCCATTTAATTGGATTCAGCGTCCAAAATTTAGTGGAAAATGACACCCTACTCGCCTAGATCGCCCAAAATCTCGAAAATCCATTTTTCAAAAAACACATTTTGACCCCTACCCCGTCCAAATTTGGTCCGATCGGGCTGAAAAGTTGCGAGGACCCGTCTCGGCCGGGAACAGACCCCTGACCCAAATTTCAGATTTTTAGAAAATTTTCTACTACCAAAAACGGCGCAGACGATGGACGGCGTACGGCGGACGGACATTGACTTCAAGGAATTCAAGGAATAACCAACCAAAATGGGTAGATACATACCCATTTTGACCCCTTTGACTTCTTGCAGTGGGTGCCAATCGTTCTGGGACCCATTTCATTGGATTCAGCGTCCAAAATTCAGTGGAGTACGATACCCCACTCGCCCAGATTACCCAAAATATCGAAAATCCATTTTGGAATTAATCGGAGAGATTGGCATTTTGCATGAAAACATAGGTTGATTATTCAAGGAATAACCAACCAAAATTTATTGTCTATAATGTTATTGTTTTCATTTCCACATTTTCGTAGTTGTCGAGTGCAACTTGAAAGCAAATTTAAACCACTTTTGGGACTTACTAAATCCTTGGGTTCTTACTTTCGCCAGTAATCCTTAAGCTACATTGAATTATAAATTTATATCCTCTTAAATATTTCGTTATAACTAAAAGATATTCGGAGTTTTCCGAGGAAACATACATTTTCCATCCATTATTTCTCCGGTAAATATGGCAATTGTGCAATCGCTGAATCTGTAATTGTAATAGCTGTGATATAACAACGAAGATGGACGTCCAATTATTGTTTTAGGTTCAACGAAATTAAGGGCTTAATTAAGCTCCAATTTAGGGATAACACTCTTGCTTATGGCATGTTTGAAACAGGGCCTTTATCCGGCTGTAGTATGTCTTTGACACTTTTCAGCCCTATTGGCCAATACTTGGGGAGGTAATGGGTAAAAATGTGGTTTTAAATTCTCCGATGTTCAAGGTTTTTGGGCACATGGCATGCGGGGTATCATTTTCCACTGAAATTTGGACGCTGAATCCATTAGAAGAATAAATCCCAGACCAATCAGCGTCCATTGGATATGTGTATCGATCAAAATGAGTATTTTAAAAACGGGTTTTTGATATTTTTTGTTAGGGGAATCATATGAGGTATCATTTCCCACTAAATTTTGTACAATTAATCCATTGATTAAAAAGTCCTGGACTGATCGATACTCACCGGACAAGGGTATGGGTCACAATAAGGGCATTGGAAAAAACCTGCAAATTCGTTCGTGGGGGTTGCTTATTCTTCGGACCAGGCGCATGGAGACTCATTCCAATCGATTCAGCGCACAAAATATAGTGGAAAACAATACCCCACACGCCTAGGTACACGAAATCTCGAAAACGGTCGCTAGATACCCATTTTGACCCATAACCTCTTCCGGTGGGCACCAATCGTTTCAAGACCCGTGCCATTGAATTCAGCGCCCAAAATTTAAAGGAAAATGATACCTCACGAGCCTAGATTGCCAAAAATCTCGAAAATCCATTTTTCGAAATACACGTTTTGGCGTTTTTGAGGCATTTTTGAAGAGTGTCAAGTATTTTCACGTTCAGAAACACTTAGATATGGCGTCTTATCTTTATATTCGACGTTTTTTCGATTTCGAGGGTAGAAATTACCCCTGTTTCTAAATGAAAGTTTAATATTTTGAGTTCACCATTGAAACGTGCACACTTATCAAAAAACGCTGCAAATTCATTCAATGGGATTGTTTATTCGCTGGACCATGCGCATGGAGTCTCATTTCTTCAACATTTGGAAAATGGAGGAAATAATGGTTTTGGCGGGTACTGGACCCATTCCAATCGATTCAGGATCCAAAATTTTGTGGAAAATGATACCCAACACGCCTAGGGACCAGAAATCTCGAAAACACGTATTTAAAATGGGTAATAGATACCCATTTCGACCCATAACCTCATCCGATGGGTGCCAATCGTTCTGGGACCCATTAAATTGGGTTAAGCGCCCAAATTTTAGTGGAAAATGTCCCCCCACACGCCTAGATCGCCAAAAATCTC
This sequence comes from Cyrtorhinus lividipennis, assembly GCA_019603395.1. Lineage (NCBI taxonomy): Eukaryota > Metazoa > Arthropoda > Insecta > Hemiptera > Miridae > Cyrtorhinus > Cyrtorhinus lividipennis. Next base: position 6,131,074 of record CM034000.1, read on the forward strand.
GAAAACCCATCTTTCGAAATACACATTTTGGCGTTTTTGAGGCAATTTTTGAAGAGAGCCAAGTCTTTTGACCTTCAGAAACACTTAGATAAGACGTTTTACCTTTGAATTCAACGTTTTTTCGCTTTCGAGGGTAGAAATTACTCCCGTTTCTAAATAAAATTTAGTATTTGGAGTCCACCATTGAAAAGAGTAAACTTATCAAAATTAGGGGGGGAGGGTGGTACGTACCTTGGGGATTAGACGTTTTTGTTCCAAACGGCAGAATAGATGTAGTGCGTGTTATTAGGTAGTAATCAGTCACCAATTCACAGTAGGCTTTACACAATTACAATTGAATTCAGTTAGTTCCTTTAGTCGTAGAATTATTTCAAGACGAAGGAACATTTACCATAAATTTTTGGTTGGTAATTCCTTGAATAATCAACCTATGTTTTCATGCAAAAGGTCAACCTCTCCGATTCGGCTCAAAATTTTTTTCTGGACGTTTTATGGTGTCTAGATCAAATAAGGTCCATGTCCGTCCGCCGTACGCCGTCCGCCGTCCATTGTCCGCGCCGTTTTCGGTAGTAGAAAATTTTCTAAACATCTGAAATTTGGGTCAGGGGTCTGTTCCCGGCCGAGACGGGTCCTCGAAACTTTTAAGCCCAATCGGACCAAATTTGGGCGGGGAAGAGGGAAATGTGTTTTTTGAAAAATGGATTTTTCGAGATTTTGGGCGATCTATGCGAGTAGGGTATCATTTTCCACTAAATTGTGGACGCTGAATCCAATGAAATTGGTCCCAGAACGATTGGCACCCACTGGAAGAAGTAATTGGTCAATTTATTGTTCAATTTATGGGTAAAAAAAACTAAATCAGAAAACAAAAATATTCGCTCCTACCTGGGCTCGAACCGAGAACCTTCCGGTTTCTGCCGAAACCGCTGGCTAGCGCCACTTGCGCTACGGTTTAATCTAGACTAGGACGAATGGCGTGTGTGGTATCATTTTCCACTAAATTTTGGACCCTGAATCGATTGGAATGGGTCCGGGACCCGCCACATCCACTGTTTGCCCCATTCGAGGAATAACCAACCCGTGTGCAATAATTTACAGATTTTATAAATAATGAACGTAGTTAACGTTTAGTAGAAAATTATTTCTGACTGATGATTTGATCGGAAAGAGCAGATTGAGTGGAAGCTCTTGAAATTACTGCTTGAACTAATTTCTCCGGTGTATAAATTTCGAACGAACGAATGAAGATGAAACTGACTTCAGGTTCACAGTGAGGAAGGGTGCGGTAGTTACTTCGTGAAAGATCCAACGTAAAAACAGAAGTTACTAATTGCTTTGAGAGTTTTGGCTCAACACGCTAAGCTATTACGGAGCAGTTAAGCAGAGAAGCTGCCAACACAGTTCGATGTAGAAGAAAGGTCGAGTGGTGATGGTTGCAGAGGGGGGGGGGGGATTTATCGTACCGTGGGTTTGTCTGCCGAGGGGTGCCGAGGTAAAGGTGGGTGATCTTTTTTGGCGTCGTATCGACCGATGACGCACGCTAAGACCTTGCTTTGTGGTGCTTCGCTGTGGTCATTGTGGCATCCCATGCCGGTACTTAACCGATCTCTGGACCGCTTTTCTGTACTTAAGTTTGTAATCAGATGAGACATTCTATTTCAATTCTCTCAGAGTCGTCCTGGGATTCTAACCATTCGGCACGAGTCACGGGATCAGGAGAATAAAGGATTCTTTACACGAAAATCATATTCCAACGATTCCGGCTCCAGTCGGACGACGCTCCATTTCTTGACATCGGAATCGTGTTGTAAATGGAGAAGCATGGAAGGCGAATGAACTGGACGAACAGAACGACACCTCACCTTCCACATTTTCTTGAGAGACGAGCTTGTGTGCTCAACCCTTATAAGGGGAGCACTGGAGCAGGCTCTTGAAGACCTGTGGGCAGAAAGGCGATGACCGCTCGAGTCCTATGAGTTGAAGACCCCCGCAGGACAACGAACTGCATTTCGAAATGATTCGCCTTTCGATTGCCACTTTTCGGGATTAAAGTAAGATTATGGGGAAAATAGTGATTGTCCAGGACCCATTCCAATCGATTCATGGTCCAAATATTGTAGAAAATGATTCCTCGTGTAAGCCTCTCTCGAATTAAAATCTGTTATAATTTAATTCGGGTTTCTTCGGAGGTTTTGAATGGACCTAGCGAGAGGTTACACGATGTAAGTCCAAGACTTACGACTGAGCGTTAATTAGGGATACCAAGGATGAACATAAAATACATTGATACAAAATGAATTATAATTGAAAACAAGGACACGTTGCAAAGGAGAATATGCCTCAACCTAGGCTAGAATGGATACAAGACAAAGTAAATTAGACAACATGTGGAGCATAAAATACAATATTGATACATGATACATGAAATGATGATATACATGAAATACAATTAATGAACAAGCGCAACGATACTGGCTGACAAAAACAGCGTCAACATTGAAGGAAAAACAGGAGGGGGCATGCTGTCCCAAAGGTACACAGCGAGGCTTAATTAGCTTGAGTCCTTTATCTCATGGGGAACACAATGTTACAGCTTTGGTCGACTTCAGCACGGTAGCAGAGTTCACTTCAGAGCGAGCACAGGACAAAGCCAGGATGGACTGAGTGAGATGCACTTGCACGACAGGGTTACAAAAATATATATGACTCCAACAGGTTGGGCGCCTCAGCACCAAGGGGCGCCTTGGCAACGACTTCCTGGTTGGGCGCCTTGGCAATGAGTGAGTGCTGGAGCTCTCTCCAAATGCGACGTATGGCCATGAGCTGCGCGCGCATCCTGGCGCATGCTCTCTCCCTTCTGGCCTTCTGGAGGCAGCAAGCCTGGGGGCTTACAATTATTTAACGCTTACATTGTTTACAATTATTTACACTTATTCAGTATGTATAGGGTGTCCTTCTAGTCCCCCCCCCCTTCTCATTCTAAATCGTCCAAAAGGGAGTAAACAAAAAGATTTTTTTAAATTTTATTTTATCTTCATATCTCATTGAAAGGATCTCAAATATTATACGTTTGCACCCCGCGCAACTGCGCAACCATGCGCAAGTAACACTAACTATTTTATTTTTAATGGGTACCCCAATTTTTCATTGCAGGTTCGAAAGCTACCCAAAAGTTCATGAAAAATTGATCCCACAACCAATTTTTTTGACCGGTACAGCGAGCACGCAAAGTTACGCAACCCCCAAATTGCCAAATCGTGGATGATGGTGAACATTGGAGTGAATAAATGAATGAATGAATGAATTTTCGTTGTTTTTTTTACGCTGATTCACAAGATGCAATCCGTTTCTTGATTCGACTTGAATTTTTGCGAAATAATGCGCAAAATTAGTTTATTTTGGGTATAAAAATTACCTTTTTAGCGCTTTTTCACATTAAATATCAGGTTTTTTTTTTTAAATAGAGAAAAAGAAATGGAGTTATAACAAAATTTTTAAACCTAAGATATTTTATGAAAAAACGTGCTAAATAGATGATTTTTACATGCAAAATAAACTAATTTTGCGCATCAATCGCAAAAATTCTAGAAACGGATTGCATCTTGCAAATCAGCTTTAAAAAAAAAAAAAAAAAAAAAAAAAAAAAAAAAAAAAAAAATGTACCTACTACACTTTAGTGTTTACCATCATCCACTATTTGATAATTAGGGGGTTGCACAACGTTGAGTGCTTCCTAACCCAGTTGCGCGCAATAAAATAAAATATTATTGGTTGAGGGATCAAATTTCCATGTTATTTTGGATAGAATCAAATATGGATACGCAGGATTGCGTAATTAGGTGTTAGAATCCTTTCAAAATGAGTTAACTCCCACATGGACGATTCGAGGAGGTATGAAGGGGGGGGGGGGAATTCGTGGTTCCCCTTTCAGCCAGGTCTAGGGGTTTTTTATTTTATTTTTTATAACAGTTGATAGAGTCCACTAAAAAATTTGGGTTTCCCGTATAATAAGAAAGTTAGTGTAAATTGCGCATGGTAGCTCATTGGTGTGGGGTGCGCTAATAGTTTTATTTGAGATCCAAAAAAAAAAAAAAAAAGAGTATGATGATTTAAAGAAATACATTTCCTTTACTCCCATTTTGATGATTTTAGGAAGGGGGGGGGGGGCACCTTGTAAATACGTCCACAATTTACGATCAACTTCACGACAGTTCCTCGCCCGAGTTGAACAGCCAAAACAACCCTTAAGGTATTCAAATTCAATTTGTTTTCAACGTTTATTTCACGAGGGATTGCTGGACTGCATCCACAAACTGAGGGTTGAAATGCGTTCTAAGGTTTTTGGGACTGTGCCAACACCTTCAATGCAGGTCTTCGTCGGGTGTTTCCAAACAATCGGAACTGTCTCGTTGGACTAAGAGCACTTCTTTAGTGTTGAATTACTGAATGGTGTCCGTTCCAGGCTAGTATAACCGTGATTTGTTATATTTTAAAGAGAATATATTGCTATGTGTATAAGTGGGCTTGAAATCACATGGGTTGGTTATTGGTCGGACCAGGAGCATGAAGACACATTCCAATCGATTCAGAGCCCAAAATTTTAGTAGAAATTGATACCCCCACTCTTAGGCACAAGAAATCCCGAATATGCACATTTAAAATTGGTAGATTGATATCCATTTTGACCACTAACCTCTTCCTGTGGTTCTAATCGTTCTGGAACCGTCTAATTGGGCTTAGCATCCAAAATTTAGTCGATAATGATACCCCACATGCCTAGATTGCTGAAAAAACTCTCAAAAAGCAATTTTTTGAAACACATTCCGACCCCTACCTCTCCCAAATTTGGTCCAATCGGGCTGAAATGTTTCTAGGGCCAACTAGAGCCAAAAGGGTCCCTCAAAAATTTCATATTTTTAGAAATTTTTTTACTGCCAAAATCGGCGTGGACGGCGGACGGACATTTGCTTATTTTGATCTAGACATGAAAATGTAGGATTATTTATTCCAAGAATAACCAACCAAAATGTGTGTTTCACTTGATGTCCGCAAAGCGTTGGTTGAATACTTTGGCATACAGTAGTGGCGTAAGTTATTCATTTTTATTGTGGTTTTGACTGAAGAGATGGTTACTTTTGGGTGCTAGTTAATAAGGGTTCAACAAGTTCATTAGGACGGCTTGACATTTTGGACCCCCACCCCTTAACCAGCTTGAGCTTACTTCGTCGTACACCAACATTATAAATATTGCACTCCTAAATTTGGTCCATACTAAATGCACGATGAGATATTTCCATAAGCTCCCGACCAGCAATCTCTCGCCGAGATGAGAAGTAGGTAGGATTGTGTTGTGGTGGGGTTCGAATGTCCTCGTACCCTTTAGCCGAAGTTTAAATTAAAATAGGAACCCGGCAGGTGGAAGGGGAAGTAGAGCCACAGGTGCTTGGAAGCCCGTCGTTTTCATTAAAGAACTTACCACGGGTTGGATGGTAGGGGTGGGGGAAGGGGTTTCATTTGTGTTACTCCTCGGTCATAGGATGTTTTCCGATTACCTTTTCCAACTCTCCTGTTTCTCAATGTAAAGCTTGGGTTGTCCGCATGACAGCGTTAGTTCCACCCTACTTTCAATTTACCTGCTTTGAAGCCCACTCCGATGGGATTTCTATTTTCCTTCCGGTTCGTTATATTATCGAGACGTTGCAATTGGTGCACTGCAGGATAAAACGGCAGAAAGTTGCAACCTGAAAATAAGAGCGTAGAAATATCATATTTCTACCGCCAAATTATCGGTGTTTCTTCTCTGAATTTCTCACACGTGAAATGAACTACTACTTATTTACGTTTTGAGCGATCAATGTGG
>CM034000.1:6137033-6169370 GCA_019603395.1 Cyrtorhinus lividipennis
AGTTTTCAAATTGCTCAACAATGAACAAGCCATAAATTAACTCATGAACTAGTGAAACATTACCTCAAAAATTCAGTTCAGTTCTTAGGAGATCCCAATGAAGATAGACATGGAGGATAAGACATGGATGTTTGCACTAGAAAGGTCTTGTGGTCAACTGAGTTTGGTGAGCTGCTTGTAGGGGGAGGGGGGAAAGACCGTTATGAGAGGTTGACCTGGATGAGGGGGGGGGGGGAACCGTTATGAGAGGTTGACCTGGATGAGGGGAGGGGGCTTCAGGTATACCTGACCTGACCCTCTTGGCCTTGACTACAGAATGTTTGCACCCATTGATCCAGAGAATGGGAGAATTTTATGCAATCATTATTACAGCTCCCAGGTTTTTGTTGGTTATTCCTTGAATAATCCTCAGAATCCAACCTATCTTTCTGTTTCTAGGTTGAACAACAACAGCAGTCTCTATTCTCCACTCTCCCCATGCAATATGCCATGAATATGAAGTGAAAATATTCTCAATTTCATTGCCTCATTGTTTGATGAGATCATCATGAGAGTGTAGGGGAAAAAGGAAACAGAAAGTGGATTTTATACCGGAACAGAAATGATGACCAGCAAGACCAGTTCACTCATGAGATTCTTTTTGGACGGACATTCGACAATTGGCATTCCTTGAATAATCAACCTGTTTTCAAGGTCAACCTCTCTGATTAGGCGTAAAAATTTTTTCTGGGCGTGTCAAGGTGTCTAGATTAAAACGCTGCAAATTCTTACACAGGGCTTGGTTATTCGTCAGACCAGGCGCATGGAAACTTATTTAAAACATGGGGGAAATCGGGAAAACGGTGGGTGCGGCGGGTCCCAGACCCATTCCAATCGATTAAGTGTCCATGATTTAGTGGAAAATGATACCCCACACGCCCAGGTACCAGAAATCTCATAAACACATATTCAAAATGGGTAATATATACCCAATTTGACCCATAACTTCTTCCGTGGGTGCCAGTCGTCCTGGGACCCACTTCATGTGATTCACTTCCAAGATTTAGCGAAAATGATACCCCACACGCCTAGTCCAGAAATCTCAAAAACACATATTCAAAATGGGTATATACCCAATTTGACCCATAACTTCTTCCAGTGGGTGCCAATCGTCCGGAGACCCATTTCATTTGATTCAGCGTCCAAAATTTAGTGGAAAATATACCCCACTCGCTAGATCGCCCAAAATCTCGAAATCCATTTTTCAAAAAACACATTTTGACCCCTACCCCACCCAAATTTGGTCCGATCGGGCTGAAAAGCTTGGAGGACCGTCCCAGGCCGGTTACAGACCCCTGACCCAAATTTCAGATTTTTAGAAAATTTTCTACTACCAAAAACGGCGTGGACGGCGGACGGACATTGACCTTTTTTGATCTAGACACCATGAAACGTCCAAAAAAATTTTTGAGGCAATCGGAGAGGTTGACCATTTGCATGAAAACATAGGTTGATTATTCAAGGAATAACCAACCAAAAGTGAGATGAATTTCACTTACAACCGAGTCGTTGCTAGGGAACCGCACGGGGCAACGGTGCCGGGCACCGGCGGGGTTTATTGTACAATGAGAGCGAGGAGCTAAAACATAATTCCATGTATTTTACATTTTAGCCGTCAGATTCAAAGTAATAACATCCGGCGGGTGCAGGGGGGTGGAGCCCCCTGCCGAGGCGCAAAGCGCCGAGTTTTTTTTTTTTTTTTTTTGGCCTAGTTGGAGAGATTAACTTTTTGCATGAAAACATAGGTTGATTATTCAATGAATAACCAACCAAAATTGGTCCTAGGAGGTATACTCACTTATTGAAGAAGTTACAATGTTTAACAGATGACTAATTCTCTGTTTCAGTCTATCTCATTCTGTTAAAGCAGTGCTCCCGGAAGTGGCCAGTCTTCCCAGGAATGAAGTTTTGGAATTCTCGTACTTATTTGTTCTGGAAGGCGTTTTTTAGTGAAACGTTCACCCTCAAAAATTATCTTGCTAGTAGGTAAAATTACTTAATGTTTAGCTGCAAGTGATTCGTTTATTGAAATTTTCATATTTGTGAGATATCATTGAGTAATTTTCAATCCCCTAATATCATGATGACTCCAACTTTGCCTATATCCAGCTGTAATGATGTTTATAGTGGTATGGGTGATCACACCCGCTGTCAATTAAAAAAAATAAAAATGAAAACTGAAATGTGCATGTTGATTAAGAATTATCTTTCCAGGTTTAAAGGGGTTTGCTGTAGAAGATGTCCGGCATGTGCAATCTTTGGTGTGGAACAGCCTAATTGTTTCAATATTCTATCTAGGAAACACATTGAATTTTCCAACGTCGGAAATCAGCTCTGAAACTACTGTAAGTTTTCAACTGTACCAATTTAATTTTGCAAATTTGTTTGTGTGATTTGTATCCTTCCTCATAACTTTGTGGTTTTTCGTTATCATCAGGTTGAAACGCGGAAGGTCCTTTACAAAACTGATTTAGCATCGGATTGTTCCGAGAATACTATTCTATTCTCAAACGTTGTTCAGATCTTCAGTTGTCTTACGGATGATATGCCTTGCAGTGTGGCTATAGAATGGAGCAACTCGTTCCTTTTAGAGGCTATTACTTTGGCTTCTGCTCACTCTTACACCATCGCGTTCTGTCAACTAGCGACAATCGGTCTACAAATTCAACGAAAGAGTACACAGAATTTAGTAAGGGCAACAATTCAGTGTCTGATATACTATTTGATATTTACTGGTGCCGAATCTTCTATTAGTTTTCCATGATTTTAGGGGTCCACAGCACGCCAATTCATCGCCCGTTGTTTTAGAAAATACTTGTATCTTCGAGGTGATATTCTACGAGCCTATATTGTAATAATATTGGGCCTCCCGGCTGATGACGCAACTTTTTTCATGGACTACCTTACTCCGCTACTAGAGGTAGAGGTTGAAAAATTTTCAAATTTCATTTCAGGTTTCAATTAAATTCAATTCGAGTGTTAGTGATCCTAGAAGCTCACAGGTGGTTTGAAGCTTGGGAAGAATGATCAATGTCAGACTTTTCAACGATTTTTTTGGACTTGTTCAACAGGCAATTCATAAAAACATTGATAACTTTTCAGATAGCGTTACAATTGGCGACAACAAACGAGGAATTGGCCGTATCCGTTGTTCAAACCTTACGGAGGTGGACTGACGGTGAGAGACTCTCCAAAATGCGTCCAGTTGTTCTCTCTGTCATCCCTTCTCTTGCTTCAATAGTGAAAAATTTCAAAGGTTTGGAAACAGTTTTCTGTATGCATGCTTTTTTGAGTAAGTATTGATTCACTCTTGCAGGCAGTAGCTCCAAATCATCCCGTTTTGTAAGACTCCATTCCAAGAGCATGATGAACCTGCGAAGAAGAGCATGTATAATGACGGTTTCACTTTTGAAAACACAAGTTTAAAGACTTTACATTTTTCTTACTTGATTGTCATGAAATACGACTAGTGTAAATTGAATAACCCAAGATTCCATCAACAAGAATGTGAGATGTTCTAAATTTCCACCTCTTATGTCCTACTGTCTAAGCAGAATTTTCCAGTCGTGAAACATCAGGAAAGTCATGGTACCTAATGTGTATTATCCACTTGTTTTTTAAAGCGAGGGAACTGAAAATGACGAATATTCGAGGGACCCTTGAATTTGAACTTCACAAGGAGTTATTCATTTTACTCAGTCATTTCGATTCTGACTTGGTTGATGCGTTCTATTCTTCTCTTCACTATAAAGTTGATTCTGGCAAGTTTCTTAAACTTCCTCTCAGCGCCAGAGATCTAACGCTACATGTTAATATTGGTGAGTTGCGGTTCAGGTATCGTTTTCAAACATACAAAGCAGTTTGCTCTTTTATTTTTCGTAAACGTGTACATCTGTCTTCTCGTAGGTGGTCTCCTCCCAGAGCTGCTTCTTTTGACTTCCCAATCTTCCAACGAGAAAGAACGAGTTCGTTCAGGCGAATTACTCCACTTGATTGTTTGTTGGATCCTCGGAAAAAGTGCGCTATTGCACATCAAAGACACCTCACATTGTCCAATGGGACCCAATTCGTTTTTCAATTGTTCGTTTTTCTGCCTGGCAGGTGCAGCTGTAGAAGAATCAGAGTTTGAAGCATTTTCCGCTTTGTTCAAGACACTTATTGCTCATGTTCTTATTCTGACTACTAATCCAAGTCATCACATCCAAAGAATATTCAAACCATTAGCGACTCAGTTAGTGAATCTCTTTTCGTTCAAATTGATTTCTGAAGAACTCAATCGCACTTTCCTCGAAGCAATATTCGTGAGTTCCCTAGCTACCAGTGTTTCTCCTTGCTGTATAACTTATGATTATTTAGTCATAATCCTTTTTCCTTTGTTTCAGGATAGCTTTCTGTTGCCTATGGATGAATATCTTTTCAAATTTGGCTGTGAAAGTCTAAAAACTCTAGTCAAATCCAGTTTATCGCCCTCGGATCATTTCCAAAAATTCAAAGTCAACTGTATCTTAGACCTCGTTGCTCGTAATTTCCTTCACCCTAACTCAGCTCGTCGAATAAGTGAGGACACAATTTATTACATTTTCATTCCCAGCCATCAGCGAGTCATTTATGAAATCAAATCTTGGTTCTCTAATATCGACGTTTGGTGCTGTTACTGGGGTAATGTACATTCTGTGTTACAGGTGCTTTCATAGTTCTACACACCATCCAAGATATTCTTTGGTTTGAGCAATGGAGTTTCGACAAGTACTGTTTTCTAGTCATCTATCTGGGAGTATCTAGCATTTCTATGTTCAGTGAGAATGATGAACACGCCCAACGCATTCTCATGGGATTTAAGAGATCACTTTCTTCTAACCTCTCTGCATTTCACAAGGTAACATAATTTAGATTTTTCAGAAGGCCCTAAATACAGTTAGTCTTAAATATGGTCAAATAGCTTACTTTTTTGGCCAGTCTCATCACTGAACTGAGCTGAAATGTGGTATAGCACCTTTAAGGGTCTTTTGTACTCTGTGCACAGCTATATATTATTAGATTCCACAAACGTGCAGTAACGAACCTGCTTGGTGATAAATTATTTATTCGTCCTTATTTATACTTACTGACAAGACTCCTAAATGAACTATGATAAGCCACTCTTTGGCAATTGGAGAAATCACATTGGCCTCCATCAGTAGAACAGAAAGCGTTGCGTCAGCATGGAAGTAATAAAACACACCCTTCTTGGTTGATTGGTTCAAATACCTTGGAATAATCTATGTATGTAGGATTCTGAAACTCGAGTGGTACCACCTGGGATCCCAGACAGCAAACCTGAAAGTATGATAATATGGCTGACGAAGCAAGCAGTTTCGTACAACCATAGAACTTCTAATGAGTGCACCAATATGATTTCCAGTCTAATGTCTGTGTCAGGTAAGATGCAATTGTCATTCCCTTGCTGCATGCTTCGCTTAGGTTGGCACATTATTGCTGTTATTTTCTTATGACCACTTGTAGATTTGAAGAAGTTGTACTCCGAGAGGAATCAGCTCAGCAAAAGCATAGAAGTATTTGCAGAAATCTCTAAAGATGAAGCCACTCCTGTACTGCATACTCTCTTGACACAATTAAACGTTGCGAGTCACATTGCATTTTTTCACTGGCTCATAGTCTGGTGGAAAGAGGAGTCCCTTTATGAAATGAATGACTTTGTGTACGTTTTTTATGGCTACAGTATCATTTTGAAAATTGGATAGAACCATCCATTATGATATAATGTCCAGGGCATTATCTTTTTACAGGCTGGTTAGGGCTGTTGGTGTGTCTTTGCGGTATATTGAAGGTAAAAACGCTTCCTCTGATCTCAAATCTGGATTAGAGGATGTGGTGGTAACTTCGCTGAAATTCATCCTCTACTTGCAAAATTTGACGTCGCTGGTATCCAAAAAAGCTCTCTTGGTGCTTCAGGATTTGGTCAACATATCTTCAATCTTCTGCAGGTAGATATTCCCATGTAGTTTTGTTTGATATATGTAGTAGGGCCATATTGTCAACTACCTGCAAACTGATAGGTATTGTTTTTTAAGTCTCACTCTCTGCACTTGCATATTTTCACCTTCTGTTCCTTGAGATAAAATCTATTATATTTCTATTTGGTTTCTCATTTTCCTTCCAGATTCCTAATCTCGCCATCGTCCTTATTTATTGAATACAGTACCAATTCTCATGTACAAATTGAGTCTGAGTTGTGGGAATTGATGGCATCTCGCGCAGAACTCTCGTCTTCATTTTGGACCCTCTTGCGCCCCAAAATTGACGAATTTTTGGTCGAATTACCACTGATTTTGTGCGATGTTCCATCTCAGAGAGATTCTCACATGGAGCTGCTGAATTGTATAAAATCCTTTAGGAAATATCCCAATTTGTATGAGGTAAGCAATTTTAGTCATCTCTATACTTTGAACCTACGAACTCTATACTTTTGCTACTCGATCAATAATGTCATTGTATTACTATAGGTACGTGGTTTGCTAGAGTGACTGAATTATTTCAACTACCTCGATTGCTCTGCTATAAGTACCTATGTAACGGGCTTAATGCCCTCTTGTGATGTTATGTTCGCAGGGTTACCAATCTGATGCGAGAACCATAATAAAACGATTCAGTGAAGCGTTCAAGTTCAGCCAGCCATCAACGAGCTCCCATGTGCCATTTTACCATTATGATCGTTCACTAGCAAACTTCCTTAGTTTTGCTCTAAACATGGGGTCGTTTGAAGAAGTGAGAGCTTTCATTTAAAAGAAAATATAATCTAGATGAAGAAATCACCATAGACTTATATTATCATGATTTTTACCTGCTGTTTTTTCTTTTTTGAGTTACTGATATGGGCAGTTTTTTTGATTAAGTGCTAACTTGAAATACTGGGACCTATACTGATTGATTCACTGTCCAACATGAGCTTCTATCATTCGTTCATCTTCCATTTGAGCATAGTCAACAGTGACCTCTCAATTTTTGAACAGATTGCACCACCTTTTATGGTGACTACACTCTGACAATTAATCATGTTTGACTTCTCACTTTGTTGTTCTAGGTCTTGGAAGGGCTATTCAATAGTGTATTTGCAGAGGAAGATATAGCTGACCACTTCTACTCTCAATTCGAGCATATCATCCTCCCCTTCATATGTGACAATATCAGTGAAAGTCATTTCCATTTGTTTGGTCGGTTAACTGACGGACCAAAAATTCACATTCTGAATCGAATGGTGGTCAAAAGCAGGGCTACGGGAAATTCACAAAAGTAAGCGCTCTGTTCCCTCAGAATATTGAGGGTTCTTTTCCTTCATGCCCTTCTTACTTATTGCCTATGGCAACTTGTCTATCAATCCCTGTTTCCAATCCTGGGGTTTTTTTTCAGATTTCCTACCTGCACAATGAAGGCCCTAGATAGTCAATGGACCGGTGTTGTTGAATGGGCTGAGAATAGTAAGCATCTGGTCCTGTTGCTGGATTCTATGTACAACACAGCCAATTCACTTCCATCGTCTACAGGGTGTTTTGTTGGCTCACCCTTTGAGTTATGGTTGAAACAGAGGTTGGGAGATAATCCTGCAGTTTCATCCTACAAGTTATGGAATCTGGCCCCCTTTCTAGGCCCTGAGTTTATGGAAGAATTACGGTACTTGGCGTTTGACCCGTCTGTCAAAGCTTGCATTCTCTTCATTAGTGATTGGTTTTCTCATATGAAGAATGAACAAACTAGGAGCTTGCTGTCCATCATGTGCTATTTTGTTACAGGTGCCTATGTATGGAGAATACTAGTAAAACTGACACCATATATTTTCTATTGAGGGCTAATTCTGTGAATGGATACAGTGATCTCGTACTATATTGTATTGATGAGTTGGCTAGCAGTAAATCTTCTTTCAGTGCAATCTGCATTGTGATACGCCCTCTTTTCTCAAGGTCTGCCCTATTCTGTTCTTTGTGAGCTAATACAGTTTGTGCTATTATCTAGTGTATTTGGATATCATTCCAATGATCACGTTTTATGTTGATTCAATTGCTATGATGTAACTTTGTATTCACAGTTGCAATGAGTCATGCCAGCAATCAATACTGTCTCGGCTTTTCCTGATGGCATTGCAGTCCAATGAATCCATTCCACTTGAGATTGAATTTGAGTACTTCTTGTTGGCTGTTTCAAAAACGGTGCGCCAACAATTTTATTCGAATCATTTGGAAACCATAATCAGAATAGCATTTGCCTCTGTTGATCCTTCCTCAAATTGGAAAACTGTGAGTATTATCTATTGACTATTTGACTATTCTATATTCTATACTATTGAATTTCTCAGTTGAGTTCCTAGTTTTTTGTGAGGTATGACTCTATAAACAGTCCCAAACAATTTTCTATATTTTTCAACTATTGGGCCTTCATTACTCCGAGTTAAATGAAATCTTTGGGCTTAGTGTCCTCTATGCGAAAAATATTTTACCGACCTCATATCTAAATGACAGAATATTCAAAATTTTCAATAATTACGTCGCAGTAGGTCCCTTTCTCACAGATTCGAAGATAACTTTTCCATTAAGCCTGTGGCAGACACGCGAACAAAAAGATGTCTTTTAGGTTTACTTGGTTCTTAAAAAATACCTATTGAACGAAGAACATTGTTGTATATCATACTCCGCCTTCGCATTATTGGTACCGAAAGATGAAGGAAACTGTTGATGTGGATTTTTCCTTAAATAATTTACAATATACAACGTACAAGTTCATCAGTTGTTCTTAATAACATTTTCCAGCATCTTCAGCAACTTTCCTTTTGCTTTTTCCTCGTTCGGATCATGTATGGACGCTTTGAGAAAGATGAAATGTTTGGCGCAAGAGGCTTTGTATCCAAGCTTCCAGAAAACACTTCCAACTCCTGCAGCACTGTGAAATTGATTAAACGGTGAGCTACTGGAATGGATTTCTCATTTTATATGGGAATTCACCAACCTGCCACAAGATAAATTACCTTGTATCCAGTATTCACTGTCAACCTGTTTATTGCAGGTGTTACGAGATGCAAAGGATGAAAACATCCGCACTATCAGGCCCTAGCCATCTGTCGTCTGGTGATTTTGAAACTTGGCGAAGATGTCAGTGTAATGCTGTCAATTGTTTGTTGGTGTTACTGTGCCATAGTAAATTAACGGGCAAAGCTCTGAAGCATTTCATCTTTCGAGATCAATTTGAATCTGTTCTGGAATTGGTTATTGACCCATCAAGTGCACCTCACTTCTTATCCTGGACTGAAGCTGTAAGTGAGAGTAAACTATAATATTTGTTACAGTATATTTTGATGTATGTACACTAACAAGAGCTTTATTTTTCAATTTTTACAACAAATGTTTCATTTGATCTATTTGATATTGTTTTATTTTCTGCATCTTTTTGGGTATTTAGACATGAGGTTGTGATGAGTATATCATTTCCTGATAGTCTGGATGCTGAGTTACTTACTTACTTACTCCCTGGCGCTACAGCCCGTGTAGGGCCCTGGCCGCCTCAACAACAGTCCGCCAATCAGCTCGATCTTGTGCTCTGGTCCTCCATCTTCCCGCTCCTGCTCCCCGGAGGTCGTCCAGCCATCTCTTCCTCGGCCTTCCCCTCAGTCGGCGACCTCCCGGCTTTCCTTGGTATACCCTCTTCACGGCCCGATCTCCGCTCATCCTCTCCACATGACCAATCCATCTTATTCGGTTCGCCTTTATTTCGGCGACTATGTCTGGCTTTCCATACAGCAAAACACACAACTCGTGATTTGTGCGGATTCTCCAGCGACCATTTTCACATCTGGCGCCAAAAATCTTACGGAGGATTTTCCTTTCGAATCTTTTCAAAAATTCCTCGTCGGCGCTGGTCATGGTCCATGTTTCTGAGCCATACAGTACCACAGGCCTCACCATAGTTTGGTACACCATGAGTTTAAGGTTTCTGCTGAGGGCTCGGGCTCGAAAGACTCTTCCCAGGGCAAAATAGCATCGGTTGCCAGCTGCAACACGTGCTCTTATTTCCTCTTTCATGCTATTGTCCTCGGTGAGAAGAGTTCCCAGATATTTGAAGGTTGAGGTGCGCTCATATGAGGAACCATTCAACGTAATGCGGTTTGGTTTATGCATCTCTTCCCGCCTCGTTGAGAACATGTAGTGGGTTTTTTGGCGGTTAATGGACAGACCCATTTCCTCTGCGCTTTGCTCCAGTCTCCGAAGACTCCGTTCTGACTCATCCGGTTGCACAGAGTGCCTCCAGGATTGCTCAGTTCCACTTCCCCGGTGTTTGAAAAATTGATTTTCGGCGATCTAGGAGTGTGTGGTATTATTTTTCTCTAAATTTTGGACGCTGAATCCAACAAGACGAGTCCCGGAACGGTTAGCACCCATTGGAAGAGTTTATGGGTCAAAATGTCCTACCCATTTTGAATGTGTGTTTTCGTACCCAGGCGTGTGGGGTATCATTTTCCACTAAATTTTCGATGCTGAATCCAATGAGATGGGTCCCGGAACAATTGGTGGCCACCGGAAGAGAATATGGACGCTGAATCGATTTAAAATGAGTCTTTATGCGCCATGTCCGAGGAATAACCAACCCCTGTGATTTAACTTGTGTCTCAATGTCATTTACCCTGTCATGACCTCGACCATTTATTTTGTACATATTCGTTTCTAGAAAAACACTAAAAAAGGCAAGAAAATTGTCAACACTGGAATAAAACTGTCAACACCACCACAACTCCCTGTGGGTAGCAGTGGTTCACTTGTCGTTTCTCTTGAGTCCATTAGTCAAGACTGCAAGGTATTTGACTTTGTTGGCCTCACAGACATAACTACTCTGGAGGTGAGAATTTCATGATTCCTGCATATTGAGATAGCGTTTGTCATGGCAATGTGTTCTAATCACGTGACGAGTTTGAGTGAAAAATGATACGATTGCAGGATCTCACATCCGTCATTGAGATGGAGGTGATAGATGGGGACAGCCTAGACATTCATGAGTGCATTGCATTCTTGACCTCAGCCATAAAGAAAACTGTGGAATGTGGAATAACTTGTCTTACTGTTGGTCAGGTTTGTGGACATGTGAACTTTTGGCTTATTGATAAATCCTGATAATATTATTGTACTTGATTCCTGAAAACTTGAAGATTCTTGGTTCTTCTTCTTACAGCCTATGCCAGAATGGATGTCCAGTTTGAATGGTCTTTTAAGGAACCCCTCTGTGTCACGTCATTCAAAATCCTTCATTGTTAAAATTGTATTTAAATGCATTGAAGTTTTTGAACCATATGCTGCATTCTGGTATCATCCACTTTTATATGCACTCTCTGTGGACGCCTGTGGTGACGGCCTGGCCTGTTTCTTCAATCAAGTTGTGAGTCGACATTACTGTGAATTGCGATATGTCTTGTTTTCAGCGACAAAATTGAATGAGCCTTGTACACATCTGAGAACATCATGTTTATAAAAAACCCATCCCCCCCCCCCTTTTTATCTTTTCGCTACTAGGAAATGCAGTAATTTGTACAAATAGAATTCTGTTTATGATGTCCATTAATGGAAAGCATCCCTACCAAAACTCTATCTCAAAAGACCAAGAACAGCTCTCATTTGCTTTTTTCCTTTCTTGCTATGCATTAGTGAAGATTACTATTTGAATCAGTACAGTGGATGATAACCTTCTGATAATCCTTGACATTGCCTGTGGCGTAATTTTGTATGCTTACGATTCATGTATGTATTATCAATAATCTGCAGCTGAGGAAGTTGATTGAGTGGCAGCCTCAAGCACTGCGAAGTGAAATGGAGACAAAACTATGGAGTAACATTCTGGGGAAAGTTATTGCTTGTTTCACGTTGGTTTGTCCTGAAAATGAAAGGCATCTTTTGAACACTATCACGTATGTACAGTCCGAAATGTACCTACATTCTGTACTGTTTTTTTTTTCTTTGTTTTCTTCCCCATTTTTTGTTATTGATGAGGGGCTTATTTCCAGATTGATAGTTCAAACCAAAAATGACGTTGTCCCTCCTTATCCCATTATAATCCGATTTTTAACGTCAAAAGTTGGGATAGTTTCAAAGGTTATGTTGAAAACTTGCTGTATTCTGTTTGAAAATAATATCCGTCCTTTCCTTCTCAATGAATGTGAAATGTAAGTACTCTTCTAATTCTTGAAATCATCTTCAGTTAATTTGTAGCATTAGGTTGGTCATTTCACTCAAATGATATTATCTCCTACTTCCTCTGAAGTTGCATCACATCCTTTAATCTTCTTTCAGGTTCTACAACATCCTGAAGCGTAAATTAGATGATGATTTTGAAAGTGAAATCACTGCTTGTCTTATTGGCTTTATTGTGAAAACGTAAGATCATTACTGCTTCATTCTTCTTTCGCAGTAGAAGGGGCTGTTGGATCCTAATATCGCTTACATTTGTGCCTTTCAGCACAACAGAATCAGATCAAGGTGGAACTTGCGTTGATTCAGTCACAAATGACCTCTCCACTTGGAATCGAGAGGACAAAGGAAAATTTCTTCAGAGACTAAAAGGAATAAGTCAAAGTTGCCCTCACATTGCTAAAACGTATGTGTGGAAAAGAAGGCAATTTCTCAGCCTTCTTCAGAGCTCAATTTATTATGACAACAAAATTGACTGATAAATCACATGTTTCAGATTCATTCAGGCCGCTCTCTCAATTTTGGAGAAACCCAAGATGAGATCTCTACAATCGAATGTCATTACGATATTTGTCAATTACGCTGGACATGTAGCCACCCCAGAGCTGTTCTGTACACTAAAGGAGAACAGATTTTTTGAACTTGTGACCTCTGGTTCATTGTGAGTAGTGTAATGATACTGAGTTCATCTCGGTGACTATGTCACTACATGAAATGAAATTGAATTGAACGGATTCCAGGGCGTCTACTAAACGCAGTGTGCTGAAGGTTCTCAAATACTTCTCGTTTTCTGAAGACCCTGGCATCCGGGAGTTCATATTGAACTTCCTCAAGCTGAATACTGCGGAATTTTCGAGTTATAGCTTAAGGCTACAAGCATACGAAATTATTTTGGAATTGCTGCTACCTACAAAGTATAATATCCAATTGGAATTATTCAACCTTCTTATGCTTATGTTATTGGTTATTTATAATATCCTGAAGGCGTATAGTGTATGTTTTAAGTGGAATATTCCAGTTTCAAATCTACAAACAGTTGAGGCACGGACGTTTGGGAAATAAATAAGATTTTATTGACATACCAAGTTGACGGAAGAAGTCCTCAATCATTTTAAATAATGACTAAAGCTATTATGTAGGTATTCTTTGTGCAAAATAAGTCTTGCTTCATGTTTTCAGGATTTTCTTGATGACCTGGATACTTATTGGTAGGAGCAAGGGAACTCATTAGGATCTAGTTAACGCTCCTATAATCATCATTCATTTATCTTTGGTTTTTGAATAAAACTTTTGAGTTACTGGGAAATTCACGTTCTTTCTAGAGACAGCGCTGTCAGATTTCCTAGTGGCAACAGTGGTCGAGTTTCCACGCACTTCAGGCAATGGCTTTGTGAACAGTTGTTGAGCGAAAAGTCCTACACGATCCAACAGAAGCTCATCAGGTTAGTGAGTTCTGGATTAAGCTGTTGAGATCTTCCTCATACATTCCCCAAAAAACTTGCACTGTTGTTTTTAGGTTCCTGGGGACTAGCTGTGTGGGGCAGTGTAGTTCAGAAGATCTCGCTCTTCACTTTCTGGATGGTCTACTTTCACAAGATTACAACTCTGATGCAATGACGATTATGGCTACATGTTTCTTAGAACGATCTCGCGGCGCAATATCACAGCATGATGTGCTCTTCAGTCACCCTATCGCCGAAACGTGTGATAAGGTATAATAATAAAACGTAACAGAAATGTGCTAAATTTTGGACGCTGAATTCAATGATGTGTGTCCCAGAACGATTGGCACCCACCGGAAGGAGTTATGGGTCAAAATGGGTATGTATCCACCCATTTTGTATGTGTCAGGATTTCTGGTGCCTAGGCGTGTGGGGTATCATATTCCACTAAATTTTGGACCCTGAATCGATTGGAATGGGTCTGGGACTCGCCACACTCACTGTTTCCCCCATTCGAGGAATAACCAACCCGTGTGTAAGAGCTTGCAGATTTTTTTCCCTAGGAGAATAGGTCGTTCGTTCTCTGTTCAAATCAATCAATTCATGAAAATGAGCGTGAGTCCATACCAGGAGTAGTTGAAAATCATTGGGTGTGTGTACAAAAACCGCCTAAGAAGTCTAAATGCTCAGCAGAATACTCTGTCGAACTCAAATTTTCCATTTGCATCATTGGCTAATTGGATTCTCTGGTATTCTGGCATTTTCTAGACTAAGATGCCTGATTTATTTTACTGTTTACCTTTGGATGGACTCAACTGTATAGTAATTCAATGTCATTATGAAATGAGCCTATTTCGTGTTAATGAGCTTGCCTACCTCTCGTCTATTTGTTGCATCTTTTGTTCGAAGAGTTTGCTACTACCTGTTGAACCTGACGATGGAATCCAGCCCTGGTCCGCCAAAACAATTGCTGAGGGGCACCGTGAGTCAAGAACTGAACCGTCACTTGAACCTTCAATTCAGTCTAGTTATGAGAAAAAGGATGCCGCAGGTATACTCAAAACACACAATATGTCCCCAATGATGTCTCATTATAGATCAAGAGCTTTCAATTATTTTTGTTTTTATGAGTTCCGACTTATTGACTCAATAGACTAGGTAAGTCAACTTACTCTAATGTTTAGGTTAAAATCTAGTTTGGATTTTGAAACGGTTGTTGGCGTTTGTTTCCAGGCATTAACAAAGTTCCTCCAGAAAATGAGGATATAGCAACTAGCGTTGAAAATGTGTTCCTGAGGACGTATAATTACGGGCCGTTTCCCAATGTGCAGGTTCCCATAGATGAATTGATTCTGCTTCTTCTGTCGCATTGTAAAGTGAGTAGTTGAATATTCAATGCTTGTGATGACTTTGTTTCATTTCCTCTTGATTGCTTCCCTGTAGTGTAGGCAATTCAATTTTTAATTAATATGAAGTTTATCTATTTATTTTTAACTCAGGTTTACAATGAGCTTACATGATGGGGATGAAGTAGTTGAAAAAATGATACAATAAATGCAACCCAATATCTGATAGATGTAACCCCGAATCCCAACAATACAGGTTTTCTTAATTTTCTAAAGGGAACAGTTTTCTTGGTGATTTAAAAGGTTCCTTACAAAGAGCTATTTTAGAATGGACTATGAATTCATGCTTCTTGAATTCAGCGTGAATTGTTCTGAAAATAAAAATTTACCTAGTTACAATTTGTTGAGTAATACTCAGTACTTATTTGCACAACCTATTTCTCCTTACCATTTGCTTAACTTTCTTTTTGATTTCAGTCAAATCCTATTACAGCAGGCAAACTCTTTACTGACATTCTCTCATGTGTATTGAACTGCAAGACTAATGTGAGTTTGCAAAAGCGCTTCAACGTCCTGTTGCCAAAGTTATTATATAAATTCTGCCAGCGCAAGATAGATCCCAGAGCAGTTTCATTCATCCTAGAACTCTGTTGGGTGAATGGCGTTGCAGTTGATTCAATTCTTCTTCACAATGGTGAGTATACTGGATCCATTGATAACCTTGAAGGAAATAAAACCTGTAATTTCATCATCAATTTCATTCAACTTGTTTTGCAGTCTGTCAAATGTTCAGACTGCTCGAGCTGGGAGTTCTCATGGCAGAAAACCAAATTTGGAGTCATACTACAATAGAACATTCCTTGTTTCACAGAGTGGCATCAATAAGCAATTCTCCTTACAACTACAACCTCGCAATGTTAGTGAGCATACAGTCTTTTCTTCATAGTCTTGACAATCTGTCATTCAAGAAGTTGATTTATTAAAACGAACATGGTTTTGCCTCTACAACCATCATCCATCATATTGAAATCCTCCAGCTAGAGATACTTACACATCACGACTTGATGAAAAAATGTTATAAGTTGTGCATGAGTTTTGCTTAGCAGAGTGATCTTATTTGTACCAGCTGTAGATACTATGCAGAGTGGCAGTATGCAGAGTATGCAGATATTTGATGCTTAGGAAGAGATGATCTAGATTGAAACTGTGGGATGACTCGTTGTACAATTGTTTGTATTATGCCATGTACACGTTACAGCTTCTTGGAAGACTTGAAGTTCCCTCAAATTGCAAAGAGTATTCTGAATATGTCACCATCAGAGCTTCACACCCATTTGGCTGATGATCCCAATGTGTCAATGGGCACAGTTTACAGCCATTATGTTAAATTGAAGGTAAGTCACTCCAATTGAAAATTCATTATGTACCTATACGCAATTGAGAACTCAAATAATAAAAACAAAGTATTTCTCTGGGTGATGGGAAGAGTACACTTCATCCCAACAGTTGCTTTGTAATTTGCCATTACTTCAAACCCTGTTTCTAATGTGCAAAAGTCCAACTGATGCAAATGACGCTGTGTGACATCTGTTATATATATATGCAGGAACTGTCTCTATTGGGTGATTGGAAACTTCTGGATGAGGAAATAAAAAGAGTGAATAGATTTCCTTCGAGCTCTCAATATCAAAATGAGTAAGTCTGCGACTATGTAGGGTTCATGGAAGTACATATTCCTCTAATTATCAGTAATAAACATGTTTAATTATGCTTCCTCATTATTACATAAAATGAGCCAATCAACGGGCTTGTATTATTTTGATCTTAGAATCAAGGGAAATGATCTTTCGTGAATTTATGAAGAATTACTTCATAAACTCTATTAATTAGTTCATAATTTGAATTTCAGTTATTCCCATTTGCACCTTGATTTCCAAGTATTGGCTGAGATAAATTTAAAACTAAAAGGTGGTGAAACAAGTTCCAGCGAAATGATCTCCAGAGTAATGAAAAGTGAAATAACTGCTGGACGCTCTGAGGTACGTCAGTTTATGTCAAATCCTGCAATAAATAAAACATTCATTCCAATACGCTAAATAGAACTGAAGTTAATTAGAAGTTCTTTGTGTAATTATAGTAAGTGATTGTAATAAAAAAGGTCTAAACCAGAAAATGAGCTTTACTTTTTCATGAGCAAAATTTGTCTGTCTATTTGAAATTATTGAAACAAGCAACCTTTTGGTGAAAGGTTTGGTTGAAATCACTTCTATAATGGTCAGGTATCTAGTGGTAATGATTTCAAATAATGAATGCACATGTGACTGTGCATGCGCCATCAGTCATTATGTCAATTTGTTTATCCCAATTCTATTTCTTTCCTCAGGAAACTCATTGGGGGAATCGCAGTTTCTTATTGCTTGTGAATGGCCAAGTAGATAATTTCAAGTGCCAATCTGAAAATGATGTCTTCAGTCTTACCCAAATGCTGGCCCTTGATGAAAGGTTTACCAGGTCTAACCACAGATCTTTGGTGGGAATGATACTCGACAACTACGTTAGTTATTTCTTTCTCATCATAGACCAAATCATGATCGATTAAAAACAGTACTACAGTTCCATGCATAATACTCTTATCCTTCTTTGCGTGAGAATTCTAATTAAGCTATGGTGAATTTATATTGGTTTTCAGCTGATGTCTGTTGCCCTTGACGAAAAGGAAAAAGCCCAATTTCATGGGTATCTGGAAGTGAACCAGGATTGTGTCGACAACCCAGTTGGCTGGCATCAACGTCTAATTCATAAGTGAGTAGTCTTGGTATTTATCCCAAGGATGCAATGTAATGTTAAGTGAACAATGTTCACAAGACAAGACAATTTTTAGAATCCACATTCCATTTTTTAAATTTATTTTTCATTAGTGGACTATCAATTTAAGTTTTATTAATTCCGTAATACTCCCCTACAGAGAGCGCTTTGTGGAGATGTACTTGGGAGAAGAGTTGCCACGGTTCAAGCCCAGTATAAATAGGTCAAGGAAAGAATACGTTCGTCAGCTCATATCTAATGAGAAAATTGAAGCAGCCAAAGCCTGTATTTCACAGTATTATGAGGTAAGAACATACGTACATAGAGATGAATATATTGACTTAACTAGAAAAGAAAATGGTAACAAGAAGTGCCAATCAATGGAACATGACAATTACCAAGAGTTTCCATCCCCGCATATATATTACTCTGTATTTAAAAAAATATCCTCCTATAAAATGAGCAGGAAACTGATCCATCAATGATTCACTACCATTTTAGAAATGAATTGCCAACTTCAGTTCCTACGGAAATTATTACAAAATTAATTTCTCTATAAACACAATAATTTTTGTGAATGAAGAGAATACTGAAATGACACCAGTTTCTCTCTGATGCTAATTGTATAAAACCCGAGGCGTCAAACCTAGTTTAAGCAATGAATAATGTTCCTGAAGCGTTCAATGATAACTCTCTTTATTGATAACGATTCTTGAATCAATGTCAATGCAGGGCAGCGTCAATACGTCCCTTGAAACATGCATGATTTCTTTATCGGAATCAAAGCAACAAACAGACAAAAAGTTGAAGAGTGATCTCTTGTGGGATTCCTGGACTGCCTTAGGTAGTATTTCACCTTTATATTAATAAACTCTTTACAGTATCTTTCAGTTATAAGAAGTGATTATGACGTTTTCCAGGAGCACTGTCAGGCATGAGTCTTCATGTGCAAACACTATCAGTTCTCTCAGATATTTGCCATGAGTTCCTTTTAAATTTGCGGCACAATGAAAAATTAGACCAGAAAAGGCTCAGAGAAAGTCTTTGCTCCGAGTCACCTACAACTGGGTATGTTCAATCTAACCAAATTTGAACTTGGAAAGTTCATGAGAGCCTGGGAACGATTGTGTTGGCCTCCAATGTCAGCATTGAATAGGCTTGCAAGGTGACCTGGTAGTATCAATTCCCGGTCATGCATATTTCATCCCCTGGGGTCCCGTAATTTTATAATTAGAATACTGGACAGTATTTGTCTTGTCCAGCCAATAAAACCACACTTTTTACTTTTGGGCAGAATTGCCTCTGTTCAAGTGCCAGTTTCTAACTTGTTCAAACATTTGCTAAGAACAGCAATCTGACAGTGAACATTTTGGCAGATTATTCTGATTAATTTTATCCTTTGAACTGATTCAGGAAATGCTTCATTTCAGATTAGAAGAAGCTATTGTACAGTTTGGTCTTCAGTCACATTTGAAAGCTATTCTCTCAACAGACGCTCTTGACAAAGCATTATGTTATGTCAAGACTGCTGAATTTTCTTTGTCACATCATAAAGGTTTGTCTTGACAATTTTAGCATTGAGGTTGATCTAAATTAGTTAATGCGCACAAATAGAAGGAAAAGAATAGCATCCATTTCTTTTGTTTTGAAAATGGCAACCAACCAAACTTGGCAGTATTTAATATTTCAAAGTAGTTACACTCAAATTTCACTCATTGAATGTGGTTTTGCTTTTTATGATTTAAGAATCATCTAGAGAAATTGGCTTTCAACTGGATGAGACTAGTGTGAGATGTATCCTAAAATCAATGGCTCTTGGTTGCAAAATTGGGATTGACTTATTCCCAAAGGCATTGAACTTGATCATTATTAATCCAAGCTTGAGTTCACTATTCGACAAAGAGGTTCTCATTCTCCATCTCAATTTATTTCTGACAGTTTAGTTGTATCTGATTCCAATTCCGCTCTATTTTCATCTCCCACTAATATTTATTTCAGAGTTCCAAAATTGAACCCAGCTCCTTCAAACTCTGGCTACCGCAATTGATGGGTAGTCAAAATCTCGACAATCCAGTTGTTTTGGAGCCACTCTTAATGCGCCTTGTTGATTCATTTCCGCAAGATTTTTTTCTTCTATTACATCCCATCAAAGATGATTTGTTCACCACGAGAACTTCGGTGAATTTGAAGTAAGTCTTTATTTAAATTGTTTCTATCTTAGTAGGACGTTCTTTGAGGAACGTTTTCTGACACGGTGAATCAAATACGCCTGTCATTCCAATGAGATGACATTGTCTTCTTATATATGGCATGTACAGGATGATTTGCCAGGGGCTTAAACTCCTTAAACGACCTTTTCAAATGGTCAATGTTGGGTTTTCCCCCCTATTTGTTTTTTCAATCTCATGTTCTGGGTTTTTGTTCTTATTGAAATAATACTTCTTTGGACTCTTATTTTAAAAAAATCGTACTGTTAGGCACTTGCCAAACAATTGATTCAGTATTCCAAGTATTTTTCTGCTGTTTATCCAAAAAATGTCTATCCAATGCCTCGAAATATTGCATGTAAACTCGTATGGCCCTAAGTTTTGCCAGACTGCTATTCAGTACAATTATAGCAGAAGGGAGTAAATGCGTATTTGGGAACATGTGTTTCAAGATATTTGTAAAACTCAATGAATGGGGTACATATCGTTGTCCATGCTATTTTGACGCTGAATTGAATGATATGGGTTGGCTGTGTTTATTTCGCAACTCTCCATGTGA
Organism: Cyrtorhinus lividipennis; assembly: GCA_019603395.1. Lineage (NCBI taxonomy): Eukaryota > Metazoa > Arthropoda > Insecta > Hemiptera > Miridae > Cyrtorhinus > Cyrtorhinus lividipennis. The sequence goes on from CM034000.1 coordinate 6,157,647, forward strand.
TCATGCTGTGTACCTCACCTGATAAACTAACATTATCTGCAAAATCCCTCTTATCCTGCTCCAAAAAGGAAAAAAAAAAAAATCATATAAGGTGTAAAGAAACTTTAAACTATATTCTGTAGGATTTGGAAGAAAGTTGGCTCTGAATGCTCTGGTCAGAACCTCATCGATTCTCTTGGCTCAGTCTGCCATCCAAACCTACTGCTCAAAACACTCACATCCCGCCTGCTTCAAGCTTCTTCCTCCGAACAAGCAACTTCAATTTATCAAGAGATCAAGGAGAAGTGCTTCTTCCTCCCTCATCGAGGAATGTTGATAGGGAAATTGTACTTGATGAATGAAAAATACGTCGACTTGATCGATAAGCTTTATGGTTAGTGAGAATCCGTCGTTGTTGTAGTGCATTTATCTGAGGATCTGAGACTGAACATAATTTTTTTCAATTTCAGATGAGATTGCGCAAGGTGGAATTCCTTACCCTTCAAAAAAGGCAGCAGAAATCGTTGGGCAAATCGAGATTGAACCACTCGATCGATATTTGATGCTGGAATCGTTTTCACCATATTTGTCTTCTTTTGATTCAAGGACATTCAAATTTCGCTTTCCCTACACTAATTCAGGCCCACTATCCTCAGCTTTTCTCGTTGGCTTTTCCTCTAAAGTGAGTGCTGTGACCAACCACATGCTGTGTGTTTTGAATGTGATTATTAATAAAGGGTGCTGGATACTCAACCCTTTATCTATCCTGGTTAGTTTCAATCCATATACCAGAGGGATTGGTGTAAGGACTATCTCCACTAAGCCTTCTTTACCGGCAGGTCGCCACCATGAACTCTCTAAGGAAACCCATGAGAGTGGAGATGCTGGGAAGCGATGGTCTAAGTCATTCCATTATCCTGAAGTTCGGTGACGACTTGAGACGAGATCAGTGCCTTCAACAACTGTTCACTGTAATGAATGCATCAGTTAAAAGAGCCGGCCATTGGAATGGAGAAACCCTCGTCACATATACTGTATGATTAAAAAAAATTATTTCTCTTGATTTTATACAACAAGGTTTGGACTAATATTTATTTAATTTCATTCATTTTGCTTATGTATTTTCGTAGGTATTACCTTTAACGAAGGATTTTGGTATGATTGAAATGGTGAATTCTACTGTCTCGATGATTGCTCTCATCAACAATAATTTTACGGATAGCGCTGTGTGGAGGTAAAGTTGGATGCTTCATGCTAATTATAAGAAACTCCGATGGGTGACGGAGAAAAATTCGGACAATTTGATGTTGTTGCCCATAAAACTTGAAGTTTTCACGTTCGTGAGTTGTAACTCATGTTAGGGCACTCTACTGTTGTTGACATGAGCTTGAGTTATCCAGCGCATGAGAATCTTCCGCCTCGTGATCACACGTGCATTCTTCTTATTTTGAACTGTCAAACCACCTTGTGGCACTCTATTTGCAGGAGCGCTCTGCTCGCGCAACATGAGAATTGGGTGGCTCAGGCCTCTCGAGAGTCTGCTCAGGAGTCCAAAGTCACCAAGTACGCTCAAGCCGCTGCATTCTATTTGGATTCAGAAATCGTTCGGTCAATGGCATCACTGTCTTCATCCACCCCCAAGAACATTCTAGGGTAAGCCCGATCCTCCTCCAAGGCCCAGAGACCTGCAAGGTCTCTAGAATAGGTACCAGATTAGAAGACGTAACAAAAAGGTAGACAAACAAACCTTTTTAATTATTAAGTACCCATCTGCTAATGCTGGTCAAGACCTGAAATGCCCTACTCCAGTATGCAACGAACACTCCAAAACCCATCTCAATCGATTCAGCATCCGAAATCTAGCAAAAATATCCCTCACCCCTAGTTGTCCACAAATCCTAAATACCTTTCACCTTTTTTCAGTCTGGCGAATGGGAAAATCCTTATGATCGGGTTGTTACTGATCCTGGTAGATACTGTAGGGGACTGCATCATTGCTTCTGTGGGATTCAAACAGCACTAAAACCCGCCTTCTTTTTGAACTCAGCCTAAGACTGTTAAGTAGATTACATGTTTGGCCCGTCTTTCATCAGCTCAGCCTGCCTGTCTGACACTGGTGTAATTCATCCTGTCTCTGTATGAGAGACGAATCACGGCGAATAAGGGCGCTCGGTAGTCTAGTGGAATAGACGAAGGATTGGTGTGATACTCCGAGCGGCCAGGGTTCGAATCCTGGCTAGAGCAACTTAATTGTTTGTCTTGACCCTCATATTCGTCCTCTTCACTTAGGGGGGTGAGGCAATAAGTAGCCACGAGCGAAATCGTCAGATCAATTTACGATCCTCTTTGGAGGACGGCTGACGACGTCCGCGACACCTGACCAAGGTAGTCGGACGAAAATCCAAGGTGAAAGTCCTTGTTTACTTTACTTTACTTTACTTACTCATCCTGTCTCTGAGGATGATCTGCCCTTGTGATGTCTTGTTGAGCTTTTTATTTTATATTTATTAATCTTCTCAGGAAATACGGAGTGTTGTCCTCTATTTCTTCCGTTATTTACTCTCTCTGTTTCACCCACTGTCTGCATTCAAATGTGAAATATGTTGTCCTCTACATTGGGGCAATGAAAATGCAGTGGCTCTGCCCATTTTATGGAATTCCGTGTTTGTTCCAATTTACGTAGCTTTATCGTTCAACATTGTTTATTTTTTCAGTACTTGTTTGCTGAACCATTCCTCGTCACCGAGAACATATTTCCACAATAGACTTGGATTCCTGAGAAGCCACGCTCTTATGAGTGCCTTTCATTGGATCCTGGGGGTCGGCGACCGTCATCTGGGAAACATTTTGTTATCCCTTTCCACATGCGAGGTGATAGGAATAGATTTCTCCTGTTCATTCGGGGCAGCAATTGAGCGCTCGCCTGTGCCTGAATTCGTGCCTTTTCGACTAACGCCACAATTTTCCAAGTTCTACTCTCTCTACACAACTGGTAGGCCATCAATTTGATTTAAAAGCTATCTGATATGGAAAAATATTGCATAAGTGATGATTTTTGTTTATTATTTGCAGGGATCCTCAAACAGACGATAGTGAAATGCTTAACTTCTATTGACGCTGAATCTTTATCTGTGGTTACACTACTCTTTGATCATTTTACTCAGTGTGGCTCTAGAAAAGACTCTACGAGAAAAGGTCAGGAGTGAATGAGACATGGGGTTTACCAATTCATCTAATTGGTGGATGGTATCTTGAGAACTTAAGAGAAAACAGCTAAATAATGATTTCTACTTGTGCAGCATCAGATCAGCATCGCATATTTGGGACCAGTTGGGAGGTCGACATGATTGCACGTAAGCTGTCGTTGGAGCATCCAGTTGCCATCTTGAAAGACCATTTGAGAGCAGGAAACCACAATGATAAAACCATCAGCACATACGAATGCCTTCTTGATCGCATTTCTCAACCCTCTACAATCACATTCTATGATCAGATCGTAAGTGTTTTTCGTTTGATGTACTATAAATGTCCTGCTTGTTGCTCCAAATAAAACAGTGTTTCGTGGTTCAACGCACATAACATGTCATTTTCTTGAGCTGGCTTAGTAAGTGAATTTTCTATTCACTTGGCATTTTTTTCAATTCCGCTCCACACAGATATAGACATGTGGAAGGATGAGTGTCAGTCATATCCATAGCAGCCGTGGAACCTCCTTCTTGGATGATCCTGTATCACGATCCTTTCATTCTGAGCTAGTGTAATACATTTTTAACGATGCTGAAACTTTCTCCTCGTGCAGTTGTCCAGATTGCCCACTCTAGTTGTGAACTCGATAAAGTGAATAGGAAAATCCTGGATTAGATTCAATAGATATTTATCCAAAATTTATATCTGGTTCATCTTGTATGTTCATGTTCAAATCTGAAAATGTGTATTATCTTTTTTCAGGCTGATTCGCTCATCAACCTAGCATCCAATCCCGTTGTCCTTGGAGTGGCGTATTCAGGATTTGAATCATGGATTTGAGGATCATCCATGATTCAAGGATTTGATGGTTGTTATGAGTATGGAGCCATATTTGTAGCCTCTTACAGTTACTACTATCGTTATCATTTTGGTTTCTTTTTTTCAATGTATTTTTTCTTGCCTCTGCGTAATAAACGTGTCTATCTATCTATTCATCCCCTCAACTTATTATGTTTGTCGACATAATTTAATGGAATTAGAGATAAAGAGGAAGGATTGGCATTAAAATTATGGCTGCTCCTTGCTCAAATTTGTCATTACTTGTACAATGAGATTATCATGGAAATTGCATAGCAGGGGTTGGGCTTTCCTCGTGCACCTGTTCAGAAAAGTGCGTCGCTGTTCTGCGTTTGTAGAGCATCAAGAGCAGGGTTCAGAACCAGTACAACAGTCGCAGGGTAGAGAAGTCCCGAACCCAGTTTGAAGTTATTTGGGAATCATTTTTTACGAATTTCCTAAGCTTGTGACACTGTGATGCCAGATAGAAACCTGCTTCGGGGAAAGATGGCTTCAAGATGACTTTTTTTTCCAAGGCGTGGGCGATGAAAATGTTTAAATTTGGCTGATTAGGAGATACAGAAAAGAATAAAGACAAAGGCATAACGATTGTTCCATTCAAAACTACAACATAAACAAATAGTACCCACTTTTTTTTCTGATGAGGTCATTATTGAAAAACAATAATTTTTAGAGCTGCGACTTGGATAGGGTAGGGTAAATAAAAAATGGAGATACACACCGAGAGAGTATATTTCCACGAAAATAATGAGAACACCAGCTAAATCGATTTCGACGGTTAGGTCTTCATCAGTAACTAACATGAACAACCTCGTCGCGAGTGATTTTATTCTTAAGGTAGAGTGGGTATATTGGTTTTCATTAATATTGGATTTAAAAAAAGGCGGTTGCTTCTGAATGAGTTCACCTTGACATGACTGCCGCCAATCCTTAAAAAAAAGTAGCAACAACATCGCCAAATTCAAAACCTATTTTCCAAAACATCGATATATCGGTTGGCCGATTTTTGCACAATTAATTTTATAAGCTCATGTAAATAATTAATTTAAAAATAATTACATCTATCCCTAATTTTCGCCTATTTTCTGCATAGTCTTCTTCTTCGTCTTCATTTTTATTGTAGTTACTCATTGGCTGTTGCTGCTGTGCCCTCCCATTTCAGTTCTTCTTGTCTTGCTTAAATGATTATATTTTTAAAGTTTATTAGTACTTGATTTCACGCAGAAATAATACGATACTAAGACAATAGTTTTAATTAGTTGGCGGTTCGTACCTTGCGAAATATTTTTTGTTCGACCTTGGCGTCCATATTCCCCTTATCAAATCTTATCAGCTACTTATCGTAAACTCGTGCCATCCCGTCCTTTTATTACCCCTTCCCTCAACCTTTTTTTCTCTTCTCAATCCCGTTCCGCCGGCCTTTCAGTTCTCAGCGACGTATCTAGTTTAACTTTTTTTTCTTACCGATTATTAAAAATTTTCTCGTCATTTCTTTCCGTTCACAAGTTGAAATGCTGTCCACGATGAACCAACTTTTGACCAAAGCGGCAACCACCGCTGAAGTCGCTAATCATTTCCGTCGCCTCTCCACGACCCCGAAAGTGAGTTGATTTGTACCATTTTTTTTTAAATAGAAAAGTGTTGTACTTTTCGCTCAATATATGGTAGATTTACATCATGCCGAACGTTTAGGACCAAATAATGATCGTTTCTGTTATTGAGCGTTCAAGTGGTTTGTCCGAATCCTTGGTTTTCTGCGGACGTAGTAGGAATATTATATTCCTACATATTCGCGCTTCACATATATTGTCAAAGTACCCGATCTTTATTATGTTGGGTACCAATGGGGCTCCTTTATTTTAAATTAGACGACTTTTTACGGCAAATATTGGGTTATCTCTCAACAAAACTCTTCAGTGATGCCGTCAGAACAGATAGTGCCATTATTTTTAGAGAAATTTCCCGTTGTCGAACGGTGATTAGTACCATCGATGTCGATGAATATAGGAACTCGCTTGTAGTGTTAACCAGTCTGCCCCTGTGGAGAAATGCTCGAAATGATTCCGTGTAGGTACGTATACCTCAAAACTTTCCGATAGTTGTAAGGTATTACAATCCCAATGAACAGAATCTCATTTAAGTACCTACTAACGGGCTTATAATACGAGATCTCCATAACTAATTCGTAGTTCCACGTAATACCACGTTTGAGGCATGATTTGGGCGGCTTCAATACCTGTTATGTATTTGTCATTACTCTGAAATGAGAGTTTACTCATCTGTACAAAAATTGTACGTTATTTGACGTGGCTGGTTTAAATTGACTGGAAAGCTCAGCCAAGATTCAGCCGTATATGTATCCAATATTAGCAGATTTATTTTTGTTTCTATAGTTCAAGTGGGAAGTAGAAGATGACAAGTCGATACTACTAGATACTAGGATACTGGATATCAATACTTGTGCGTGATTTGTTCTATTTAGCCCTACTTGTTACTCTTTTCTCCCTTGGCAGTGGCCCGACCGTGACCCCTTTGGCATAGGTTCTTTCCTTGTTGGTGCAGGTACGCACTCTTTTGGTCAGTGTTGACAAATCAGAGCTCTGATATTTGTTGGCTCTCATATCGCTCAAACAGCCTGTGTGCACGTTTCTAATTATACCTGTTTCATTGGATCCAAATATATTCGGGGGCCTTGGGGTTTCTCGCGTCTTCTTGTACGAGGTCACCCTTCCAGTCTGATAATCTAATCGTCTCCCTCGACATTGTTTTTCTCCAGAAATACTACAAATTTTTCATATTTCTATTATCTAACTTCTCATCTTATCCCAGTACCTTAGTCGACTAAATCCCTTCCTATCTCAGTTCTGACTGAGCGGACCAGCTGAGATAGTCTAAATAGGAAGACAGCCATATTCCTCTAACTCCTTAAGGAGTAAATCTGTAAATACTTCGACAATGGATTGTGATATCTACAAGCGAATAAAACTGAAATATAATAATTTGTTTGGCATGTCAAATTTTTGAATAATACAACATTTTATAGTCCCTTAAGGTCGGTAATGATGGTTGGTATCATTCTGCTGTTATAATATTCGCACATTGGAATCAGCGACCAAAAAGAGTCTCACATGATGAACACAGAAAATTTTAGGCACCCACTCATGTGTCAGTAGTCAAACTGTGAGGTAGATGTTGTTTTTGATGTACTGATAAACTAAACTCAGTGTATCAGGTGGAGCGCAGACAGATAATTACAAAATGGAAAAAACACAAATTAATGAAAAATCACCAAATTTTGTCCTTAAGTGTTGGTAATGGAAGTTAGAATTTCTTTGGTTTTTTAACATCTTATTTGACAAATAGGAGCCCCTCACTCGGAATACGCTAAAGAAGCCGTTTTCTGAAGCGGGAGACGCTATATTTTTCTCTTCTGAGGCCCATTTCCACCTCAGTTGATGCAACAATATGCAGAATATGCTGTATTGAAGTGAGGCAAACCCCAGGGAGCACCACCAGAGGACTCTCAACTCAGGGTGACAGTATGGTGCGTGATTGCGTAGTGGTAAGAAATTAAGATGATTGGACCTAATTTTTTGAGGATCAGCCGGCAGCCGTTTGAGCTTTGGCAGCCGTTTCCATCAACTGGGGGCGTTATTTGGCCATGATTTAGGAGTTTTTCTTGTCTTAATTGGATGAAAGAGAAATGGACAACGCCTCAGCAGCACGGGCCAACTGCCCACACAAGAAAAAGGTTTCCCAGGGCGCCTCATCTCCCTGAGAGGGGATATTAACTAGCCAGCACAGTACCTAGATTTAACCACAAACTCAAATCCAAAGTTTACAACGATAAGCCCAGGACCCTCAAGAACATTAGAGCCAACATCCAGTTGAAATGTTTGGAAGAGTTCACAAAAATACTTCAGAAAATGGCTTCTTTGGTGTATTCAGAGTAAGAGCTCCCACTTGTCAAATACGCTGTTCAAATCCATATAAATTTCCAATATATCAGGAAAAAAGTATTGAGTTTGGTCATTTTTCATTAATTTGTGTTATTTTCAATTTTTTAGCCCGTCATTCGCGTTCCATCGTGTGCCATTGAGGAAAGGAGACTCTTTTCTTCGAATCTTTATCTTTCAAAAAACCGTATACATATATTTACCGCTTATAGTGAACTGAACAAATGCATTTCATTAATTTTTCAGAACAACGTCAGGGTCGCGGTATGTGGCGCCAGTGGAGGTATTGGCCAACCTTTGGCTCTTCTTCTGAAACAGTCGCCGCTGGTCACCAAACTGTCCCTTTACGACATTGTCCACACCCCTGGTGTTGCTGCTGATCTCAGCCACATTGACACTGCAGCGGTCACCAAGGGTTACAATGGACCCGAGAGTTTGAAGGCAAGTCCTCATTATTTAGCCTCATGCAACATTCTCATAATCGACCGCTTTTGGCCAGAAAATTGCAGGAGAAACAAATTTAACTACTATGTTTATGTTAATGTCTATGTCGACTACTCCTATGAGATATTCTTCAATGATATTCATTATTATTCTCCCCAGGATGCTCTCTCCGGTATCGACGTTGTCATAATTCCGGCCGGTGTCCCTAGAAAACCTGGTATGACTCGTGACGACCTGTTTAACACTAATGCATCAATTGTGCGTGATTTGGCCGAGGCTTGTGCCAAATATTGCCCAAAAGCAATGATTGGAATCATATCAAACCCTGTGAGTCTCACCTTGTTTTCAAATTTTATAACTAATCGTGATAATGCAGTGGCCAATTGGTTTGAAGAAATATTGCGCTTTTAAATGTAATTTAAATGCTAATGCCAGACGTGAACGTGTATTCTAATAATGAACTTTAAAAACAAAATGTCTGAGCAAGAGGTGTGGACATGACCTGTTTTTCTTGTGATTTTACTACAAATCAGCCAAGGTGAAAATGCGTGATTCCTGAATTTCAGGTTAACAGCACCGTCCCAATCGCTTCTGAGGTGTTAAAGAAGGCTGGTACCTATGATAAGAAGAAGGTCTTTGGAGTTACCACTCTGGATGTTGTTCGTTCTAACGCATTCATTGCCGAAGCCAAAGTGAGTTAAGACAAACCATCTTAGAAAGTACACCCAATAGGATTCCTGTATTCAGAACTAAAATGAAGCAGTTATAAGTTTCAATTATGATTATGAGCCAGCAGTTGGTATCTTATCCACTTATGTGGAGCAATACCAGTCTCTGATTGGATCTTGCACCCAAGGCGTGGTCAACCATATTCATTATATATTTGTTTACCTTAGAAGCAATTGCAATTCCGGATTTAATGTAAAACCTCCCCCCACTTACATCAATGCTGTAACTCATGTAATTCTACTTCTAAGAAGTAACCTGTATTTTCTTATTTCACCTAGGTACCTACTGAAGATATTATCACAATGCAAATGTTGTATCATGGCTGCAACTCTCTTATCATATTGGTTTTGGATAGTGTATTCCCAATAGCAAATGAAGATGATATATTGATACTATGTATTCAACTGTGTTCACTCAACAGGGCCTGGACCCTCGCAAAGTGAACATCCCAGTCGTTGGAGGACATGCTGGCATCACTATCATTCCCCTCATTTCTCAAGCTACCCCGTCAGTCTCTTTTGAGAAGAATGAACTCGAAGCCCTCACTGCTCGCATCCAGGTAAGTGCTGCGTTAACTGTGTGCGTACATTTCAAAATAGTAGTTTCAGTTTTTCACAATGCCGGCAAGATTCTTACCTTATCAGTGTTGTTTCAGGACGCTGGTACTGAGGTCGTGAAAGCCAAAGCAGGGTCAGGCTCTGCTACTCTGTCCATGGCGTATGCTGGAGCTCGTTTTGCATTTTCCTTGTGCCGAGCTATCAATGGCGATCCCAACGTTGTTGAATGCGCCTACATTGCGTCCGACGTCACTGAATCCACCTATTTCTCCACCCCCCTTAAATTAGGAGTAAGTTGATGATCTCTTGGTACGGCATGTTTTGGTTTTATTACTAATTTCGTCCATATACTGTATTTTTCTGTTTATATATCCCCTCCCCCTTCCCGTCTTCAAGTGAGGACTAAATAAAGACCAGGCCCTGAAAATCGGTTAAGCTTAGTTTTTAGGTTAGACCATTCAGTAGTTTACCTTACCCTTGGGAGGAATTTAGCTACTTCCCCAAGAATGTTTCCCTCGCCAGTTGGAAGAAGAAAAACGAACTTACCAATAAGAAAAAAATGTTGTAATGATAAAAATATTCAATTTTTCATTATTGGAAATACGATTACTGACTCATAGGGAGGATGAAAATCCAACTTTGGTGGAAAATGTGTAGAAAGATGAGTTTTTAGACTGAAGGAACAATCTGAAAATGTCTTGAGTAATAATAACTCACACATTACATGGCTACGTATACATTCATAGTTTTTTTGATAGCAGTCTGCTGAAGGCACTTGTACAACCATGCGATTTTAACGAAAATATATTCCAACTCATTGCTGAATTCTTGTTGCGTCCCTTATACAGTTTCCTTATTTTTCGTCGTTAGTATGAAAACGAATAATCTAATTTTTGATTTGGCTACACCAAAATAATCATTTTTTTGTGCCTTACTCTCCTATTAATGATAGTTCACGCTCCTCAGCTTAACGTTAGCATTCTAGATTTCAATGTTTTTCACTTGTTTGTCCTGCAGAAAGACGGTGTGGCTCAAAACTTGGGCCTTGGAAAACTGACGCCCTACGAACAAGATCTGGTCAAAGCCGCTATTCCTGAATTGCAGAAGACCATAAAGAAAGGAGAGGACTTCGTTAACAAGAGCTAATGCTCCAACCGCAATACTTTAGCTCTGTTGGGTTGTGTACCATATTCACCATTTTGGTATAACACATTCTTTCCATGTTACGAATCAAGTGCTTCATCTTCCGAACGCATTTCTGTTTATTAGAAAATATTTCATTCTTACCGAGTAGTTTATAATTTCATGATACTCAACATTGCAAGTGCAGTATTTTCTCAGTTTGAGTTAATTAGCAATAAAGAAAATAAAAAAGAAACAGTTGTTCCCGCCAATTAGTCAACTTTGAGTGTACGAATTGTAATAAAATTGTTCTTGTTCTAGTTTTCAGTATTATTTATATCCAATGAAAAGCGTCCTAAAGGCAAGATGGAACACAATTAGATAGGGTGTCTGAATCAAACATTACAAGCGTACTTCTTCGTTTGGCAGGTATATTGTAAAATCTGGATGGAAGACGTCATACACATTATTACAATAGATTATGATTACAATGAAAGTTCTTCGATTGGCTTGATGAGCTGGGACACCTCTGTTTGGCAATCTATTGAATGCAAAATGTCTGGCACATATAAATGACTGTTAGCTATTACTTACAAACAATTTGGCACTTACGTCTGACTTCAAAGAACAATCACCACTAGGTGTTGGTTAGTTCAACAAGCACAAGCACAATTAAAGTAGGTAGTAGATATCACAAAAGTACCTACGCATGTCATTGTTTGCTAAAGATGTTTGTAGCAGTCAACAAAAATATGAATATCATATTTTTTGTTTGTGGTATTGAAATAAATTCTAACTACATATGATTAAGCTTGAAAAAACTTCACCCACATTCTCGTGGTATGTGACACTAGATCAACTTGAGGGTGAAGATGAGATATTACTTCAAATAT